>CAUYSK010028324.1:0-31529 GCA_963575035.1 Avahi laniger | reverse complement strand
ACAGAGTCTCACTGTGTTGCCCGGGCTAGAGTGCCGTGGCGTCATCTTAGCTCACAGCAACCTCAAACTCCTGGGCTCATGCGATCCTCCTGCCTCAGCCTCCCGAGTAGCTGGGACTACAGGCATGCGCCACCATGCCCGGCTAGTTTTTTTTTTATATATATATTTTTAGTTGTCCAATCAATTTCTTTCTATTTTTAGTAGAGACGGGGTCTCGCTCTTACTTAGGCAGGTTTCAAACTCCTGAGCTCAAACAATCCACCCGCCTCGGCCTCCCAAAGAGCTAGGATTACAGGCATGAGCCACCGCGCCCGGCCTCTAAGATACACTGTTTAGTGAAAAAGAGCAACATGCAAAACATTATTTTGCAGATAGTATGCAAGTACGTATTTTAAAATACCAGCTATACATATCTGCTTGTGCGTGTAGATAATCTCCAGAGGGACACACAGAAACCACGCCACCTCCGGGAGAGCAGCCACGTGGCTGGGACAGAGAGGGAAGGAAGTCTCTCCACGGTATACACTTTTCTTAAGCCCTGGAGTGTATTACTTATTCAAAAATTAAGTGACATTAGAGCAAACAATAAAAGAGTGCTTGAGCTGCTGATTCCCAAGCTGGTGTATCACTTGCTTCGTTGCACTTAATTCCAAAGCAAACGGCCTCGCCACTCCTCCCACCCCTCTCCGGCCGTCTCCCTTCCTCAAACTCAAGAAGACTGCGCCTGGCTGAGGCCGTCCAGCTGGGGATAGCTCATGGGCAGTCTCCACTACATACCCTCTAGAACCCACTGTGGCCTGAGGGCCATGGAGCTGTGCCAAGGCTGGAGCCAAGCACCCTGCCAGCCCCTGAATGGGGTGGGTGCTGCAGGGTTGCTGACTACTCGCCGGGGCCCGCCGGGGCCTTCCAGCTGAGGGTGACTCCCCTATCCCTACCCAGCCCAGTGGTCCCTGCCTTCCTGGCACTGCGTCCGAGGCTCCCTCCATGCTCCTGCGGTCAATCCCAGCCCAGGCCTGGTCCTAAGAGGAACTCAGGCACAGGGAGGCGTACAGAAAGCCACGTGCCTACTCTGGCGGAAGAGGACATGAGAGGCAGCCCTCCTCAGAGGATATGCAGTCCCCAACCTTTTTGCCACCAGGGACCGGTTTCATGGAAGACAATTTTTCCACCAACGAGCGGTGGGGGGCTGGATGTCGTGGGGTCTGGGGGGTTGGAGCTCAGGCGGTGATGCACCTGATGCATCGGGAGCATGGGCTGCTTCCCAACAAGCCACAGACCGGTACTGGGCTGTGCCCCAGGGGGTGGGGACCACAGCTTTAGCTGATCATGGCTTAGTGTGTCCAGGGTTCAAATTCCAGCTCTGCCGTTTCCTGGCCACTGGACCTCGGGCAAGTAGCTTCATCTCTTTGTGCCTCAGTTTTCTCATCTCAAAACAAAAACAATGCACCTACCTGTTGGAATGATCCTGAGGGGAAGTGAGTTGCTGATGACCCTAAGCTCTGAGCCTGGAGCAGAGTAGGCGTGTCTTGAAAAAAAACACTCACCACCACTGACAACATTGATCTGAGCAGAGTTTTATTACCATTTGCAAAGTGCACAGGACGCAGCCTCCCGAAAGGCAGTGACGGAGAGGAAGGACCTGCCCCAGCAGGGGCACCAGGCCTCTCCCGGGTTCCTCCTCGCAGGATGGTTGTCAAGAAAGGAAGGTGTTGATGGGTCAGGAGGGCCGGGGATGTTGAAGGGCTTGGTAATCTGGTTTCCAGGTCTCAGGGCTGAGGCAGTAAGGCTCATGGGACCTTGGGACTGGCTCCAAGGATCCAACAGTTACCACGAGGAAGAAGACCAAGAAGGATGGTAGGGATTGGGAGGGACACGTCACATCACCCTCACCTACCTGGCTTCTCTTATGGCACCAGATTCCTGGGGCTTCACTTCCTGGCAGGCAAGTCCTGCACAGGGCGTTAGAGCCCCGGGGCTGGGCAGACCTGGGCCAGTCTGGCCTGAAAGTAGGTTGCTTTAGGCGAGTCACTGAACCTCTGAGCCCAGTTTCCACATCTGTGGAGACCACGTGGATGTCCAAGCCTGGGCTCTGTGCAGAATGTTAGCCCCTCGGGCAGTGGCAACAGCGCCCTCTCTCCCGTCTCCTTGGAGAGGTGACTATGCCCTGAAGGAGAGCATCTGCCAGTGTAGTGGGTGTGGGCAAGGGCAGGCCAGAGACAGGTCAGAAAGTGAGGGACCAGGCCGAGTGGCCACAAATGCTGGAACTAAAGGGGAACCGAATACCCCGGGACAGAGAGGAAGGGATTGATTCTGCTCACAAAGGGTATCCCATGCAGAGCCCAAGTCCCTTGGAACACGTCTGCTCTGAGCATCACAGCAACTGCTCCTGTCACCCTTGGGGCAGCCAGAGAGGTGGCAGGAAGGTGAGATAAGTAGTGACACCTTCGTTTTACAGGTGAGCACACCACGGCTCTGAGAGGCAGTCAGCTCAGAGCAGGGATGGGTGCCCACGGCCCTAGTGCCCAGGGGCAGTCTGCCCTTCAGCATTCCTGTGGCCACTCAGTACTCTCCGCCCCACAGGTCACCTCCCCCAGGTCACTAGCCACACCTGGCCAGGCCCAGCCTCCTTTTGTGTAGGTGACAAACTTCCCACCACCCAGGGTCCTTCCTTGGCAGTTGCAAACTGTAGGCAGTCCCTTCCCTGGAGTGCTATAGTCTCCCAGATCCTAAAACAGCCCCGTCTCTCACCCATACCCACCCGCCCAACTCAAACCCAAACCAGAAATGCTGTCTCCAAAGGCCTCTGTGTGATTCGTCTGTGCATCAAGCACACTGAGCACCTCACCCCTGCTAGGCTCTCCCAGGCCTCAACATCCCACAGAGGCTGAGAGGAGAATGGGGACTCTGGCAGACAGAGGACACCCAGAGTTACTGCACCAGCCCATCTCCTGAGCATTCCAGAAAAGTATCCCCTGGGAGCAAGTTATCCCTGCCCACGTCTGAAGTGGTTCAACTACTACCGCTCACCTATTTTCCAAGCAGGCCCCAAACACCTCTGCTCTAGAAGGGTCTCTTCACATTTGTGATTAACTCCTCACCCTCTGAAAGAAAGACATCTTTTTAAAGGGCAAAACCTTCCAACCGCAGCCTGCAGGGGCCTGGGCCAAGCTGTGGAAATAGCAAAGAGACACATTCCAGGGTGGCCAGGTGCCCCACTGGCTCCCTGCCCTGCTCCTCAGGCCACAGCGGGAAGGACAGTCAGAGAGCAGGGGCCGCTGGCCAGGACGTGGGGGCGGAGAGGGGAGTGGAGAGCCCAGGCAGAGGGGTAAGGTCAGGAGCCTGGGGCCCAAAGGAAGCACATTGAAATCGGGTCCCTGAGAGAGGGTTTTGCGGTGCAGACACCTGCTTCCGTCCACCGAGCAGGTGAGCTCCTGGATCCACGACCTGGTAACAGAGAAAATGCCGCCCTCCACAGCCCACCCCCAGGGGAGCAGGCATGGCTGCACTCCCTCTACTCCAGGGATGTGTTGGGGGAGGAAGGGTTTCAGTTAGACCACGAGACAACCCTGGAACAGGGCACCAAGGCCTGCTGAGCAACCTTTCCTCCAGACCCCGCAGCCTGGCCAGCTCCCTTCCACAGGCCCAGTTTTCCAAGTCCATCCTGGCTGGAGGCAGAAGGGAGCGAGGGCCCCTAGCTAACCTTCAGAGAGTCCGTCCCCTGGGGGAGGAAGACCCCCTAACAAGGAGGCAGTGAAGCATCTGGCTCTTCCCACCCGCCCTCCGGGCCTCCGTTTTAAATGGGCCAGTTGAGAGGAGGAAGGGAAATAAATGTGTTAAATAAAGCACTGAACAAAGTAATGAGCACATAGTAGATAATAAACGCCAGCTATTACTGTTATGGCTTCGAGACTGCCTAAGAAGAGTCCCTCCACCAGCTCCTGTCCCCTGCCCCCTAATTGTCAACTGCCCTCACCAATAGTATATCTGCTCAACCTTGCTAAAAAACAAAAACCCCAAAGTCTGGGCTCCTGGAACGGGGCGCACCAGGCCTTGCTTGGGGATGTGCAAAGCTCCATCTTTGAAGCCAGAGGGGGAGAGTGGAGGACGAGAGGGACAGAGGGGACCTGGGCCCCTAGGGAGAGCTGCAGGCAGCAGACGAGGACTGGAGTCAGCCTCATCGAGGCTAAGCAGGGAGGGGGGCCCAGACAGGTGGGTGCACGAGAGAGCTGGAAAGAAATTAGAGCACCAATCAAAGCAGGGGGCTGGGGGTTCACCAAGGCACTCTACAGCCCCACAAGTAGAGGCCCTTGTTTCAAATCTGTCTTACAGAGAGGGAAAAAAGAAAATAAATGAACCTTGACAAGTGGGAACATGTTCAGGGCACACAGGGAATTGTCAGCACCCTCTGCATGGGGCCAGAGACTGGACCAGCTCCAGCCTGGAGAGAACTTCCCAGAGCCTCTCAGCCACTGCCGCTCTCACCGCTCCCTCGGTGGCCTTCAGCCCCTTCGCTCCGGGCCCCCTTCCCACAGGGGCAGAGTCCAGGGGACAGAATCCAGGCCACACTCCGTGCTAGGTAGCCCAGGGGTCTGAACAGACCGTTTGCAAGCCCCCACCCTCCACCTGATTTTTGTATTAATAAAACTGGCTAGATGCCTCTGGCTTTCTTTCAGAGGCGGCCCTGGCACCTGTTCTGACCCTGAGCTAACCCTCACACTGCCACAGGACTGCCCCTTGGTCGGGCTGTGAGCAGCTGGCACACCCCTCTTCCCATGTGCCCCGGGCCACCCTGCCCCAGGTCACCACAGGCCGCACAATCTGGTCTGTGGCCTGGCCACTTTCCAGAGAAGCCAGCTCCCAGCCCCCGTCCCCACCTCACCCGCATCTGTTGGGCTGCAGCTGCTCAGCCTCGATGTCTCATTCCAGTCACCTCCTGTCATGCGTTTCCCGAGGCCCGCTGCTGTGAAAGTGGAATCCGCCGTGCTTTTTGCACCCCCACCCACAACCATTTCATGCCTTTACATATCTATGCACCTGCCTAGCCCACTAGAATGGGAGCTCCTTGAGGTCAGGGTCTAGCTCATTCATCTCTGCTAGCCTAGACCTAGTAGTTCAGGAACTGGCTCATGGCAGGTGGTCACTAAGCGGCCGCAAAATGAATGGCAGAAGTTACTGCTCAGGGCAAGGTCGATATAACCCAGCAAGTAAATTCTTCCACCTGACCCCCAAAGCAGGGCACCAGGACTGTGGGCTCTGGCCTGAACCAGTCAAGCCTCCCGGTCATGTGGGAGAGCAGAAGTCACCTCCATCCTTTGCGTGGAGAACCGCAGCCTGAGCCTTAGAGAGGGAGACATGCTCCCTATCCCAGGGACAAAGCCCTGCCCACAGGGCTGCAGACGAGCCTGTCTGGCTACTCACTGTGCCATCCAGGGAGAAAGAACAGATGCAGATCCCAATGCCAATGTGTATGTCTCTGGCCCACTGAGGCTCCAGCTAAACCCACACACGTGGTCATGGTTCTCTACGCAGCTCTAGCTCAGTCGCACCGCCTCACCCTCACCCTGAGCGCTGGGCTGGGCCCCAGCTTGCCTGCAGAGGAGGCTAGCCGCCCTGCCTCACCTCGGGCCTCGTCCTTGGACAGACACAGAATCCCGCAGGAAATGGCAGGGAGGGAGCGAGGACAAGGATCCTGTGAGAGGGTACGGAGGGTGGCACTTGGCGATGCGGTTGGAGTGAAGGCCCAAGTAAAAACTCAGCTGTGCCCTGCAGGTCTCAGACTGCTTCCCTGACAACAGCCTCGGTTGTGGCTCTGAGAGTCCCAGGGGTGACAAATTGAGAAGGACCCTGTGTCCAGGCAGATAGCAGACACTCGTTTTTTCAGATGCATCATTCATTCATTCGACACACAGGCGGGCTCAGCTAGGGGTCACAGTCCTAGCCCTGTGGACGTCATCGTCCAAGGGGGCAGGTAAGCGAGCACACAAATCACTGACTCTGCGGCGGCGGTGATCATCCCAGGCTCTGGGAGGGCAAGGGCTGGATGGGAATCTTGTTATGATTTTAGGCAAAGGGTGCACAGAAGATGGAGGCCCACTCAGCTGGTCAGAGGCTGATGATCTGGCCGAGACCCAGGCTTGCCAGTAATTGACGCCAAGTGGGAGAAAGATTTTGTAAGAGCGATGGAGAGTCTCTTTTCACACGCTATCTGCCATCATTTCATCTGCACTGAAGCCCTGCAAGGCGGGCTCCTCCATTCTCAGGTGGGGAATTGACAAGCTGCATGTATTTTATCAAAGCTTATAAAATATTTTCCCATCCATCACCACATTTCCCCCTTACTAAATCTGTGAGGAAGGCACCAGTCTCCCTTATTTGGAGGATTAATAAACTGAGGCTCAGAGAGACAAAACATGGCTTCTCCAAGGCCAACTGTCTGATCCCACATCCAGAGCCCTTTGCTGCCCTCTCACACATTGTGAAGATTGGCGGGGTTGGGGACCTGGAAGACAGACCACGCTTGGGCTTGGCAGGAAACAGCTGACAGACCATCCTGAGTCATCAGGGGAAAGGGGACTCCCGCTCTTGCATCCAAAAAGCCAACTGCAGGCAACCAGGGAAGGGCTCAGGCAGACTCTGCCTTAGAGAGGCCTTCGGTGCCCCAGGTGACTTAAGTGCTGATGAGTCAACAAGGGGCTACAGCAGAAGACTGGCCTTGATGTGGCACAGAAAGAGCAGCGTGGGGACAGATGTTAGGGCCCTCCTGTCCTCCTCTCTGCCATCGCCAGGACTGGGAGCGCTTCTGAGGGTGGCAGGGTGAGAGAACACAGGCCAGATGAACATTGCCCCTCATCCAGCAGGTGCCGGGAGGCCATGCTCTGGGGGAGGCATTGTAGACGCCACCCCCAGGGAGAGCCTCGAAGAATAGGACACGATAGACATGCCACCACGGGTGGAGGGAGCTGACAGTATACTCAAAAAAGAGGAGGTGACAGAAAGGCCTGGCTTCTCAAAAGACCTCGGCCCAGGCTCCAGGCAAGAGACAAAAGGCAGAAACCCAAGCTGTGGTTGGAACGAAGACAGGGAGGGAGGCAAGGACAACCCTAAGAGGGAATGACGGAGAAAGGCCAGGGGGGCAGGGCAGGGTCAGGGAGGCCATGGGGAGGGGGGACAACGGGTGAGACCAGGGTCCCAGACAGGTGCCCAGGGCCAGCAGGCTTGACCCAGGTCTCTCCTCCATTCATGTCCAGACTTCACTTCCTCTGCGCTCTAGGATCACCTGGTCTGACCTTCACTGGCCTCCTGTCCCCACTGAGTCCACTGAGCTTTCCCGGTCACTCTGCCCGGCCCCACCATGAACCCTCCCTGCTCTTGTCCCTTCTACTTAAGGAGCCAGAGAAAACAGCTCCTGCCTCTCCTGCTAAAGGGGAACAGGAAGCCTAGGATGCCACAGGGAGCAAGGAAGAGAAGCCCAGTGGGGGGAGGGGACTGGGGTGACAAAGGGCCTCCCTTCAGCCTGAGAGGGGAAACGCCCAGATTAACATAGAAAACAAATTTGACCAGGGTTTCCCATTGTGTGTTGCACAGAACAGGTATCAGCCAGAAATTGAGGGTTCTATGGTCTGATAAGGTTGGGGAAAGCAGAATTAAAAAGGTTTTCAAAGCAGGGCTTCCCAGAGCCTTTAATGTGCTAATGTGCATGGTGAATCCCCAAGAGGAAGGCGGTGTGCAGAACTTTCCCACCTTATCTGACAAAGGAATCCCTTATCACAACGGATTTCTCGGACCAATGTTCCATGGAACATGCTTTGGAAAACAGCGCTAGACCAAAGCAATCCAGTTTCCACACTGACTATTTAATCTAACATGGGATTCAGTGCCCCGGCAGAGCAGACAGACACTACCCACCAAGACAGACAAAGGGCAGAAGATCTAGCTCCTTCACTATCTCTTGGGAGTCGGTTCACCTCTCAGGCCCTCTGTGTCTTCATCTGAACGGTAGAGCCCACGCTGCCCAGCTGCCGTCTCCCAGGGCTCTCATGGGAATCGAAGGGATTTTAAAGCACAGCTCTGCAAACATAAGGGCCCAAAAAGCAACCTCCCTGGGAAAGGGAGGACACACTTTACAATATGATGTGATGTATAAAACCTCTCTTTGCAAATAACGTCTGAAAGAACTTATGTGTTGTTTAAAGCAAGATACACCCATGCAAGATAAAGAGGAAGCAATGGAAGACAAACACAGAAGAGAAAGCATTATGATGTGTGGGCAGAGAGGCAGGAAGAAGGGGCCGGCAGACCCTGGAGCCTTGGACTGGGGCCCGACTGCCCTCTACCTGCTCCGTTTAGCTGGCCAGGTCCCGCCTCCTCCTCTGTACATGAAGGGGTTGTGGGAGAAGGTCTCCGCAGCCCTCCCAGCCCTAAGAAGGCCCCAACACTGCTTTGGGGAGCCCATGCGCCCAGAGGATCTGTCCAGGTGAATTCCTGAAAGATGTCAAAGGGGAAGGACAAAATCGTGCTCAAGCACGGGGCTAGCCAGGAAGCCAAATCTGTCCCTCAGTATGAACTTGGCTATGACCTTGGAGGTGAGCCCCAGATCAGAAACCAAGTAAAGATCGAAAGATGGGGAAAGCTCCCTTCCCCCCAAGAGCCCTGCCCCATGTGTCAAGGCCCCAGCATCTCCCCAGGACCGAGATCTGACCAAGAGCGAAGGGGAGAGGCCAGTTTCAGCCTGGTCTGCTGGAGGAGCCCTTTGGGGGAAACAGGTCCTCAAAGTACAAGATGTCATAAAGGCCGGTTTGACGGATGAGGGAGCGAGCGGCCTCCTCCCGAGAGTCCCGTGGGCTAGAGTGATGCCTGCACCTGCTTCCGCTGAGGGCTGTCCTTCTGGAACCATGAGTGTTGCTGTCCCCATTTTTCACAAGAAGGTTCACTTTCCACTTGCTGAAAGTCTACAGTTACTGCTCAGGAGGCTGAGAGACAGTCATAAAGAGTGCTCCGTCCTTTTTGGACAACAAATGAGCTGTCTGGACTTGAGCCCTGAGCTCTGTGTGTGCGTGAGGGTCTGTGCACACGTGTGTGCATGCATGTTCAGCAGAGAGACTGTCTCCCCAGCCTGAGCCTCATGTGAGGAGGGTGAGCGTGTGGCGATGAGGTCAGGAGACAGTCTGAGATCACCTGGCACTTCGTGATTCTGTCTGGGGGCATGGGGGTGCTGACAGTATCTGTTATTCTGAGTGTGTGCAGACTCTGTGACAATGAGGTGTGTAACAGGGTCTCCAGGTGTCTGGAGACTCTTGTCTGTACGCATGAGTGTGAAGGAGAGACTGGGAGAGTCGGCTTGTGATCGGTGGATTCATCTCTCCCCACAGGAGCATGAGGGCTGCTGGATTGAGATGTGAGTCCAGATGAGCAGGGTTTGCAAGAACCTCCGTGCACCCCAGAGCCCGTGGAAGGGGTGTGAGGGCCTGTGAGCATGCACACGTGCACATTTGAATGTGTTGTGGTAGCAGCCTAGAATTCCGGCCCCATCTCTGTACCAACTAGCCTAGGACCTTGGCCAGATTTCTTCCCCTCTTTGAGATCTTGGTCTCCCCAGCTATAAGCAGGAGGGATGGACCAAATTGTTGGAGCCCTGTAGTCCGATCCCTTGCCCCACCAGAGGGGGCCTTCTCCCCACCACCCTGCCCCTGGACACAGCAGCACCTGCCCTCAGCAGCTGGGCTGCAGCCCTCCCAGTGGAGGGCAGAGGAGAGAGAAAGCTCTCCTGTGGGAAGGGAGACTTCATCGACTGCCCATAAGATGCTCAGCACACACACACCAGGAAGTCCTCATCTGCTCGGCCCTAGCAAAGGGGGCTGAGTTCGGGGGTAGAAGCTCTGGGAATGGGGGTGGAATTTCAGAGCCACAGTCCTGGCCTGAGGCTGGGATCAGTCCCCAGGGCAACACCCGCCGCCTGACAGCCTCCTGTGGGCAGCTGGCCCAGCTCTGGGCTGGTTTCCTGTCTCCAGGGCTGGGAGGCAGGGGATGCTGACCCCTTGCCAGCCAGAAAAGCTGACCTGGCTCACCATCGTCAGTCCCCTGGACCTCCCACAGGCCTGGACGGCCTGGCTCAGGGACCAGACGAGGCTCCAAACAGAAAAGGAAGGAAAGACTGAACGAAAGGGCCCTGAGCTGCCCTCCAGCCAGCCCCAGTTCCAGGTCATGATGAAGGGGCAGTTTCCCCAATGGACCCCCTTCTTCAACCACCTTTTATTCTTTTTCTTTTCCTTTTTTTTTTTTTTTTTTTTGGTCAGAAAGAGTTTAATTGAGTCTCCTTAGGGAGATGCAGCTCCATCTAATTCAGCTCTTAATTAACCCAGCACACCCCAAAGAGGCTGCAGAACTACTCGTAAATTAAATATGAAAAGCATTATTTATCTAGGAACAGCCTTCCAAGTGCTCTGACTCTGACATTTATAGTTCCTAATGAAGATGGATTTGGAGGGGGAGAAGTCGGAGAGGAGAGAGACTACTGTCCCGGGAGGCAATGGAGCCCTCCAGGGATCGAGGCGGGTAGTCATCTCGCAGGGGCTGCGCCCCTCAGCCTTTGCTTCCTGAGATCATCTGGGTTGGGGGGATCAGGACAGGCCTGGGTCCTGCAGAGTCACTCCCCAGCCTTAGCTCCGACCTTTGCCCTCCGCGACTCAACCTGGAGCACCGCTTAACCACAACCTGGAGCACCGCTTAACCATGCTCCTCCTGGCCCCACCCCTGTCTCAGGGGATCCCTTCTGGGTGGAGGGAAAGGAACACAGGAAAGGAGGAGCAAGCTAAACCAGGAAAAACAGGTGCGGGGGGATTGTGGTTATTCTCGTTCTTATAACTTCAGTTTCCCAGGCAAAGGCAGCTCTGAGAGTCCCCTTCCTCCTCGGGGTCTGCCCTTCGTCCGTGAGCCCCGCCCCACGCAGGCGACACGCTCCCAACTCAGTCCAGGGTAGGAGTTCAACTCTCCATTCTTGGAAAAGCCTAGGAAGGAGGGTTCTAACTTGGGATTTGCTCTGTCTCAAGTGCTCCGTCTCCATGTTCTCTGCGGACAAGTCTTGTCCATGTCTTCCTTTTGGCCCCTTCGGCCTCTAGAGAAAGGAATGGCATTTCTCAGCCCTCCCAGGTTACAGGCCTCCCTTTAGAAGGTTAAAGCCCCTCAGGCCTTCTCCAGATGGTAATTTCAGGGGCACCTGCCAAGCCACCCACTCTGTGCCGGGTGCCACACCCAACACAAGCAGGGACACCAGGCCTAGGCTCTGTCCTCACAAAGCTTCCAGGCCAGTCAAGGAGGACACGCGAGAAAGAGCAGGTGCGTCGAAATGCCCCACAGTTCCCCACAATATATATCTTCTTTCTTAGCAATGAGTCAATAAACTCAGTTTTGTTCAGCTGCAGCTGTGCTGGGGAGGCCTTAATGGAAGCGGAAGTTCCAGGGAGATTCAGCCAAAGCCCTCGCTGCCCGGGACAAGGACGCTGGACGCGGGGATGGCGTGCACATCTGAGACCCTCGTGTCCAGCCTCTGCGAGGCTCCACTTAAGCAGCCTCTGCGCCACCTGCAAACCTGGAGATCTGGCGTTCCGTGTTCTGATAGCGAGACTAAAACAGCCCTGCGGACAGGGAAGCCCTTGTCAAGAACTGGTAACAACTAACACTGCAGTGACACGCCAGCGTGTTGATCCTTGGGTTCGTGTTTCCTGCTGTAAAGACAACTACCCACCTGCCTGCCTACCTACCAGACATTTTATTCCACTGGAAAACCTCAAACGGAGCCTTCTTACACATTCTCAAGGAAAAGCTGATGCAGAAAATGACAATTCTGCCCAAGACAACAGACAACCACAGTCTATAGCCGCGGATAACACCCACCTGAGACAACAAAACGAGATGAACTTTGCTTCTTCAGCCTCTTTTTCCTCCTCTTTACCACAAATCTCGTCTATTATTGTATTTCGACACTCTCTGTTAACTAAAAGGCTTCTCAACCTAACCTCCCTCATCTTAATCCTGGTATTTTTCACCCTGCTGAGGTCTTCTGCCCCTTCAGAAAACGTAATTCTCTGGTGTGTTTGTCTCCATTCATCAGTCTAAATTTGACTGATGACAAGCATTTCATGACTGTTCCTTTAAATACGTCGGAAGGTAGCCTTCCTTCTGAAAGACCTCTGATATATGTTTCCCCCCTATAAATAATCCCAAACTTAAACTCTATAAAAAACTGGACTTTGACTCCATGTGAAAAAATATTCTTCTGTTTAGCTCACTATAACCCTATCAGCAAAACTCAGCCCCTCAGAAATGGAAACGAATGTTGGGTAGAATCCTGCTGTAATATTCAGTTTGCTCCCTTCAGAGACACTCCATCCTGCTTTGCAGAAACTAGTTAAGTCCACTCAGGAAAGTGTCCCACCTTGGTGGGACAGAGAAACTGGCTACTCCTGTTGCAATAAATGATATTCCCGATACAGTCTGCGCCCCACTGGGATGCTACTTCCTACATGAACATCAGATGAATACCCACCTCCTACACACTAACTTTTCTTCTGTTTTCAGGACACTTTCTAGTGACTTTCAGATATTTAAAATTACCACCCGTTTAGTGGATCATGTTTCCCTGAAAGAAATGTCCAGAAACTTCCAAAAGAGGTAAGCACAGGCTACCGGAGAACTGCCAGTGGGGACAACTGACTCATGAGTACTGCACGAACTACAATTCCCACAGTAGGGATAATTCAGCCAAAAAAGATGGCCCCAAACTTTTCCCTGACCCTACTAGACGTCTTCAATTACACAACTTCTGGTTCTGGAAGCCAAACCAACCAGTTTAAATTTAAATGTGCAAGCCAGAGTTGTCAGAGCTGATCACGTGGACCTTAATTTCGTCTCAGCTGAAGGGGAATTTATGCTATAGCCAACCCTGCTTGCTGTACCTATATAAACGCTACAGGCTCAAGTAGAACAGTCTGTAAATAGGCTACAAGAAAAAGCCACCTGGATCTCTAGAAAAAGATCAGTTGGATTTGGGACACATTTTCATTGCCTGGAGATGACAAAGCAGGCCCCTGTCTTCAGGGTCTAAGAACCAATACCAATTTTTGTTTCTGGTCACTGCCTGTGTTGCAACTGGCTAGTGTGTGCTGTTCGGTCTTTAATGCTACTCTGTAGCCCTTGTCCCATCAGGAGATTAAAAACTCACCCTGCCACAAAAGGAATAAGAGATACTAACTCCTGTCCAACCGCAGACTACATTCACTGAACAACGTCCCAATCAACAAAACGTTGGCAATGGTGAAGATCCAATTGTCACAGACTCATGTTTTGCAGCCTGACTTTGCCCTGGGCCAAAAATGAGCTCTGGAGAAGAGAAAAGTCACCCCTGCCAGGTACTGACTTGGCATCCTCAGTTAGCCCTTAATGGTCTCCAAGCAACAAAAAACGAACAGACACCCTCCTATTCTGACTAATATGAATAACTGCCACCTCTTGGCCTCATTTCATTCCCCCTGCCTTCTGGATAAAACGTATTAAGATACCAATCATAGAATTAATGCCTCTTCCTGGCAGCGTCCAATCCAGAGCAAAGCCCTGCTTCCTTGAGTCCTTGAGTCCCAAAATCACTTAACCAAGCCCAAATCCTGTAATAAGTGCTTTCTAACACTCTCTCGCCAGGTCGCCCCTGTTCCCCATGAGATGCGTTTCTCCTCTGTTACAATCAACCGATGAACCGACTTGGTTCAGCTAGAGGTGTGTTTCTGGTGGCCTTTAGCTGGAAGGCAAGGCCACACGGAGCAGCAGCTCAACAAGGGGCAGAAGTTGGTGTGTGCTATGAGACACAGCTCTGCTCCGGTGGGAAATTATATTAATACAGAGAAATTGTATTAATATCGTATTAACCACCGAACATTTTTTTAAAAAATATCTTGTAAGCATTTCTGGATATGACCATTAATGTTCGGGGCAAGAGGAGGTTGTTCTCTGACATTTTTATTTTTTACAAGTACACATTGCAGACAGCCAGGAAAACAGTTATCTTGATCAACAAGATAATCGAGGGCCCAGATATGAGGAAGAGGAAGACATCGAGACATTGTCAGTGTTGTTGGTTGACTCGCCACAGAGTGTGAGAGAGCTGTCCCCACCCCACCAAACACCAACACCAGCCTGAAAGGCGTTTGCATTTCATTATAAAATGACCATGAAGCAGATGTAGCTCATTTCACAAGTGTCTTATTTTTCTTTCCTTTTTCAAAAATAAATTTTTGGGCTACCAGTGCAATTTTGTCACATGCATAGATTGCATTGTGGTCAAGTCAGGGCTTTTAGGGTATCCATCACCTGAATAATATACGCTGTACTCATTAAGTAATTTCTCATATCCACCCCTGCCACCTCCTCACCCTTCTGAGTCTCCACTGTCTACCGTTCCACTCTCTACATCCGTGTGTACACATTTTTTATCTTAAGTAAAACAAGCCAGATGTACAAAGTCAAACACACGTTCTCACTCATAAATGGGTGCTAAAAAACGTGTACGAATGCCTTATTTTCCAAAGAGGAAAGAGGTCTAGCAACAGGACACAGCTGATGACAATTGGAGTGTCCAATCCAGGTTCTTTAACTCCAAATCCATTGTTTACTTGTTCTTTCCATCGACATCAGCTCAACTACAGCTTCTAAAATCTGCATGGCCTAGATTGAGACAAGCCTCCCTTCCCCTTGACATGTTCTAGCATGGTGGGATCACCCTGGGTAAAACTGGTTCAAGCCAAAGTAAGCAGTCTTCAGAGTGTCCGAGGCCTTTGCTATCAAGAAACATGTCAGATGCTGCACACAGACCTAGGGTATTATATAGTCCAGGGCCTGGTTGCCTTTTTTCCCTTCCTATAACATGCATTACGGATACATAATTACAGTAATCAAGAAACTAAACCACTGGGTGGGCCTGTGCCCTTCTCCAGGGATTCTAAGAGTTATGTTCATTCATGCCTTACAGGTATCCGAAATCCCACAAGCTACACACTGGCCTAGGTGTTTTTTTTTTTTTTTTCATCCCAAACACTGTTTCAGGTACCTTCAGTTGCTATTGCATCCCCTTGCTTTTGGAATTGATTTCCTAAGCTAAGTCTGACCATGGCAGATGCTAAAGTATCCCTTGACTCTTCTAGTTTGGGGTAGTTGGAAAGCTATCATGTTTTAATTCCCAGGTTGTTTTTCAGGAAGTTTCTGACAGACTTCAGTTTTCACTTGTAGATGGGAGTTTGAAAAGCTCAAACTCATATCTTTTATTGCTATTCCTAATATACAGACCTAAAGTGCTACAGGGTCTTTCTAGCAAAGTCATCTTTCAAAATGGAATTTGGGCCTCAGTCTTAGCAGGTGCATCGAGGTGGCACCTATGCGGCATTGTAGGGTGCGTGGCTTCAGTCAGCATCATCCAACTCTCCCCTTACCATGCCTGAGCCTAACTTGGACTCCTTCCCACCCAATAGGATGGGACCCTCACTCTTTTTCAGGAATGGAGAGGAGGCAGCCCTCAGGTGCAAAGTCACAAGCAGGTGAATTTAGCCTTCAGATTCACCCAGTGGCTGCATGTCTCTAGACTGGGCCTCGGTTTTCCCCATCCGTGTAATGGAAAGGGGGCTGGACCACATGAAATCTAGGTTCTCTTCGGGCTCTATGATGCTGTGATTGGATTAAGAGCGGTGAGATGAGAAGCTCAAGAGAGGAAGAGCAGACAGTCGTCCTTTTTGTCAGATTGACTTTTGCCACTCAGGCCCATTCCCGCCCCTCCTTTCCAGCAGCTGCCGGCGGTTCACGCCCTCATCGTGCCTTGCCTGGGTGGCTACAGTGTCCTCTTAGAAGCCTAAACCATATGAACCACCCCCACCCCCACCCCACTCCACCCTGCCACCTGCCTGAAAGTGCCTCCAGGAGCTCCCACCGCCTTCAGAGCCTGAGCTTCCCAAAAGGGGAGACACTCCTGGAGGATGTGGCTTCACTCCATCTCACTGGGTGCACGTAGACACCAGGATTCAGACATTAGTACTTCGCTTTTCCAACCTCCTTCTCTCTCTCTCCACCACCCACCTCCAGGCCTTTGAATATTCCATTCGATCAATAAGAACCCCCAGCCTGCTTCTCCACCTGCTTAATCCCCATGCATCCTTCAAGGCGGGCTCAGCTCCAACATCGTCACTCCTGCGAAACTTCCAGAAGGACCACCACACCCCAGCCCCCTGCACCATTCCCACCCTGCACGTGCCCTAGCAGAGCCTTCATTGATCACACTACTTTGTCACCCTCTGCCTCTGTGTCTGTCGTCCTGTCTAGGCGAGACATGCTCCTTGAGGATAAAGAGGTATGTTTCGCATAGCACACTGCCTTGGCACCCACTACAGACTCAATACATTTTTGTTAAAATGATGAATAAGAAAACGAATCAATAGGCTTCCAATCTCACTGGGGAGATTCATACACAAGAGAGACATTTATAGGTTACAGGATAGAAAAGTGCCAAACCAACGAGATAGACAGCGTTTTAGAATTTCAGAGCCAGGCATTATAGACCAGAACAGGTTATTTTTATTTTGTTTTTGCAAGGAATTGGAAGAGAGTGGAGGAGGTGCATCTTCAACCAGAGTTTTAAGACTAATCTAGAAGGGGTGTGCAGTATGGATTTGAAGAGGAGAATCCAGAAAGCAGCTGGAAGTTTCGTTATTGCACTAATCCATGCCCCAGGTAAGAAAAATTCTTTTCTATGCTTATGCAGGTACTGCGGACATGCCACTCCTGACCCCACCCCCCTGCACCCTGTGCTCCCATCTTGCCACCATCTCCCTGGCTGGCTTCCCCTCCAAGCTCCAAGGTAGACCCAGCCAGGAAGGCAGGGAGGGCAGGCAGAAGGCTGAAGCTGGCAGGCTCTTGCTCAAGGCTGGTGTATCAGAAGTAAAACCTACAAGGTTTTGATTTCTTTTTTTTTCCTTTTCTTTTTCCTCTTTAGACCCCCGATCAGAAGGTGAGATTCCTTGCTATTCCATCACAAAACAGAATGAAATCCTGTCATTTGTGGCAATGTGGATGAAACTGGAGGACATTATGCTGTGTGAAATAAACCAGGAACAGAAAGAAAAATACCGTATGATCTCACTTGTATGTGGAATCCAAAATAAAAAGTGTTGATATCACAGAAGAAGAGAGTAGAAGAGTGGTCACCAGAGGCCAGAGGCTGGTGACCTGGGGAGAGCAGGGAGGAGACAGGATGAGGAGAAGTTGGTCAACGGATACAAAGTTACAGTTAGCGTAAGTTGTGGTGTTCTATTACACAGTAGGGTGACTCTAGCTAGTAATGATGTGCTGTATATTTCAAGATAACTAGAAAAGAGGATTTTGGATGTTGTCACCACAAAGAAATGACACATGTTTAAAGCGGTGATATGCTATTACCCTGATTTGATAAGTATACAATGCATACGTGCCTTGAAACCTCACACTGTACCCCACAAATGTATACAGTTACTAGGTGTCAATTGTAGATAAAATAAAACTTTAAAAATTGAAGAAGGTAAGATTCCTGCAGGAAACTTCACCTCACCCTTTCCACCCCTACCCAAGCCAGGAGCCAGAGCACCTCGCAGCCGAGTTCCCAAAGCACATCTGCAAACTCACACGCGGCCCACCCTCTTTGGGAAGAATAAAATGAGCCCAAGCCTCCCTCTTATCACTACCAGGTTGTGTTCAGATGTTTTCAGTTGAAGACATAAGCCCCATGGAGGTCAAGTGACTTGCCCCGACCACTTAGCAGCCAAGACGGGACTTCAAACCTCACTTTTCTGGCTGGTAGGGCTCTTTCTTTGCCCTCCACTCAGCTTAGAGGAAGAGCTGATTTGTCTGGTTGCCGTGGGGCAGGCATATCCCATGCCCAAGCTCCTGCCCGATTGCCACGGTGTCCTCCAGGGACGTAGGAGCAGGGAGCTTGCTACTTTTTATTCCTTGCTGTCCTAATAAGGTACTGACTGACTGGCAGGGGCCCACCTGGAAGGTGGGCACGAGCAGAGAGCAAAGCTGTGTCGCCCGCCCCCCTGTTCCCACACGTCTGTCTGGGGCCTCAGGGGCGGGGGAGGAAGTCATCAACAAAGGCCGTCACCACTGCCTCCTGCCCTCCTCCCTCACGCACATTCCACTCAAAGACTGCAGATTCCCCGGTGGACTGGGAGGCGTTAATTTTCTAGAGTTCCCAGTGAGCCACTGAGGATGAATTGGGGCCTTGGGAGAGAGGGGCAGGGGCAGACCTGAAAGCCGCTTTCTGCCTAAGAGGCGCAGGCAGCCACCAGGCCTCACCCGTCCCCGGTTGCCTGTTCTCTCTACCACCAATAAATAAGGGGACCAAGATCTTTCTCGAGTCTGTGAATGAAGTCATCCCGCAGAAGTCTGGCGGGCAATCGTCCTGTGGCATGTGCAGCGGGAGGTTCAGAGAAGTCTAACACCTCTTGAACCCTCCGCCTCTCCTGTCCCAGACATGTCTGTCCACCCCGGCACACGTAGTCTTCCTCCCTCCAGCACGGCCCATCCTTCACTATAATAAAACACAAAAGCCCCCTCACATCTGAACCATCGTACACACAAGATGAGGTCCCCGAGCACATTTGACCACATCGTACCCCTTGAGCAATTTCTGTTGAGCAGGTTTGAAGTGTGTTCTCGCTGCTACTAGCTGCGTGACCTTGGGCAAGTCCTTGAGCTCATGGGGCTGAGTTTTGCCTATCTGAGCCTCCTATAGAAGAAAGTCGAAATCTGGGAGTCCCGGCTTTCCCCAGGCGAGTGCCACCACCCTCTCTAGCCTGTTGTCCCCATGCCTCTGCTCTAAGGCCATGGCTGTCATCTGTCCATCTCTTACAGCACATGTCCCATTTTGAGTCACATTTAAGGGATCTGGTATGGGTCTGTTCCCCAGCTTATGTCTAAGCTCCTTGGGGGCAGAGCTCCTCTGTCGCTTCTAGAGAGCCTGGCACAGGGCATGAAACACAGCAGGTGCTCAACAGATCTTAGATCCTCAGCACACACCCATCGCTCCTTCTAAGCAGCTGCCTCTGCCCTCCCTGGAACAGTCTGTTTGACACTATAGATCCCAGAATCAGGCTTCTCAAATGTGCTCCATAGGCCACTGGCAGCAAAAATACCCAGCAAGCTTTCTCAAGATGCAGGTTTCAGATCTATTGAATCAGAGTCTCTGGAGAGTGCTAACTCCAAGGGGCTACCCAGCCCTGCCCGGAGCTCAGGCATACTCAGAAGCAGGGCTCTTTTGCGGGAAGGGTATGGCCAATGTCCCGTAAGCACCTCAGGGTGTTGCTGGAGAGGTGGGCAGGATTGAGATTTTGCACCTGCCAACCATCATTGCAACTCCCTGGTATTTGCCTTTCTCTAACCAAGTCATGATGATAGAGAAGCCACCTTCCTGCCCCCTCCTGCCCCCATCGGGGCTGGCATTTCCCTTGTTTTCACCTTCCTCCTTCTCCCCAGCAACCCAACATGACTGGAACTTGCCCTTGCCCTCAGCCAGCCTCCCCCTTGCAGCCCGAGTCCTCATATCTCTTCTTCCACTGGATTTAAACAGCTTCTTCTTCCCCCAGGCAAAGAAAGAAGTGACTCTCTTCCTCCACCTCTTCTCCTGCCCAGCAGCATGCTGGTGTGTGTTATAACGCCAACACGAGGAGGGCGTTCAGTCGCACACTTTATGTCGTACCTAATTAAACCTCTGCTGCTGGCCACCCGGGCAGCCTCCCCTCTACCCCCTGAGGCCTTCAGACCCCTAATCGAGAGTCCATGGCATGGTGGGCACCATCGCAGAACAGGAATATAAAGCCCAAGGCAAGCCCTAGGGCTGACCTGGTGGCTTTGTGGAAATCAAATTTCCCAGTCTCCGAAGAAAAAAGAATTTGAACCAGACGATCTCAGGGAACCCTTTGGATCTAGCACTCTAGGGTTAGAGTGCTCCACAGCTCTAAGATATTAGTCTGGGCCTGAGGACTGCAGGGTGAGAAGACCAGAAGGAAAGAGCTCCAGCCACCAGGGCAGGGCCTCAAGGCCCAGACAAGTCACCTTGGTGGCAGGTATCAGGACTCAGCAACACATTTTAGGGGATGCTACCCTGGGGAGAAGCCATGGGGCTGCAATCTCCCCAGGATGTTTGCCAGAAGAAGCAAGTACTGAGCCCAGTTCTGAAGAAATCCCAGCAAAAGCTCACATCACGTTTACTCCACGGCCCACAACACCCAAGCACTTTAGGGGCCTCTGCTCCTTTAACCTTTGCAACACATCCCGTAGGTGGGCAATACTGTTATCCCCACGTTACAGATGAGGAAACAGGCACAGAGAAGGCTAATAATTTGCCCAAGGTCACAGAGCTGGTAGGTGGCAGAGACAGGATTTGAACCCAGGCCAAGTCCGTGGATCCGTGCTCCCAACCACATTTTGTTCTCCCCGTCACCTCAGGGAAGACACATCCTCTCTAGCCATGTCCTTCTCCCCATCCCGCCTACCTCAAAGGGTACTGAGACAGGCAACACCATTTTCGTGGCAGGTATCACCAAGAGGGTAAAGTGTTTGAGATCTGGAATGGAAGGGTCTCCATTTGACAAGAGACCACATGTAGTCTTGTACGTAGTTCGAGTGGATACCATAGGGCTGCCCCGGGCAACACTGGCATGTTGGGGGAAAAGATCTTCCTCGTCCTCTCCTTTCGTCGCTCCCCTCTTTCTTCTGGGACCCTGTTCACCTCCCCACTAAAAACCCCACCACCACCATCACCACCTGTGCTGGGGTAAGGAGAACTGGACTTCAGTTTGAGCCCCACTCGGGGACCTTACCGCCCCCGGCCTCTGTAAGCTCCCATTTAGTCCCCTCTGGATAAGGAAGCCATAAAGCGGGACAAGTGGAGTCTGGGTTTGAGCAGGGCATCTGAGTTCAGCCACGGCTGTGCCAAATACTTGGGCCCCAGCTTCCCTGCGTGTGAGGGGGCTTGTTGGGGCTGGCAGGATGATTCGGGAAAATGTCCAGGAAGCTCCTGACAGGGCACCGAGCTCCAGAGAGGGCACGTGATTTTCTCGTCTGTGGTCTGTGACGCACTCTCAAGAGCATGACCTCATTTCACACCACGGATGGAGCGACTGGTCCCGAGGGGGGACTCAGAGCCAAATGTCCAGAGCGGGTTCAGCCTGAGAAAGGACCTCAGAGGCACGCTGGGACGCCTGCCCCCACCAGCTGCCAGCTGCCTGGGGAATTTCTCACTACAGCTCAGATTCATTTTCCACATTCCCTGTCATCTTCCTGCCTCGTACTGTGATCCCAACGCACCAGCGTGTTCCTGTAGGACGAGAGAGCGCTGTCTCGGCTAAAGGGCACACGGCACCCTGGGCCATCTCCAGAAAGCCGGGGACCTCCCGTCCTGCCCCACTTCTCCACGTTGGCCCACACTGCCTAGAAGGCCTATTCTCATCTCTCCTCAACTCAAAACTCTGCCCTGCCTTCAGGTGAGGACCCGCCGGGCTGAAAGGAACCCTTGAGAGTCCCATGGCCATCCCCAGCTCCCTCACCTTCCGTCCTGGGACTCTGTGTGCCCACCAGCCGCCCCGTCCGACAACTGCTTCTTGAACAGAAAAGCCGTCATGTCCCTATCCTAAACCTGCTCATAATCCAGCCCAGAGCTTGGACACATGGCAGTTACTCAGTATAAGCTCGATAAATAATTGGGAAGAAACAGAAGAACAAACACACTGGCACGCTCTGCTCCAACACACAGCAAACAGCAAAGCTGATTTCCCTGGGGGACCTGGTCTGGGGTGTTTCTCTGCACCTTAAACTCCCAGACCTTTTGGAGTCCCCCGAGCAACGCTGTGTCCATCCTTCCCCTTTAGATCTGAACCCCGAGCCTCTTTCTAGAAATGTGGCTCTCCCTGCCCCGAAGACAGCTGGCCCCTGTCGATTTTTAACCAGAGTCTGCTTTGAGGCAAGTGTGGGGTTTGCCTTGTCGGCAGCGGCTCCTTGGGAGAACTGGAAGAGAGGCTCCCACGGCGGTGCGGGATGCAGCATGAAGACTATGCCCTCGGCCTCGCCGTGGTCCGTCTGCTCGGCTTGGCCAGGGCCTGCGGCGGATGGGTCACAGAGCATATTAACCTATCCACATTTAACATAATGTGGCCAAGAAAAGCCACCTCATCCAAAAGTCAGACAGGTGGTCTCCTTGCTGCCATGGCCTTTGATTTTGTTGCATTGGGTTTTTTTGGCGGGGAAGAGGGGGATAGTTGTTGCTATAAAGAACCTTTCTCAAAAGTGTCTCCCTGGCTACTTGCCAGAAAGGACAGGCCACAGGAAAGCACGGATATCTCAGGAAGAAAGAAAGGGTGAGCACATTTTGCAGTTGTGTCCAGAGCTAGCCTTACAGGTGGGTCTCTGGACTAGGGTCCACCCTCAAGTAGAGACACTGCCCAGGTAGGAACAACTGGAAAGGATAATGATCCAAAACACAGGCGAGGAGTTATGCATTAGGAGGCTCATAGAGTACAGCTTACAATGGTGAAGACCTGTAACCAGAATGCCTGGCCAAAGTTGAATGGCCAAATAAATAATAGCAACTCCTGAGGGTAGATTATTATTAACATAGTAAATATTCTTGAAGAACTCGCATGGCAAAGAGAAAGGCATATGCTGTAAAGAGAAAAGGCTTGTCATAAACTATAGACGCAGTAAATGGAGGCTGCACCGCGCACAGCCCCAGACAGGAAACCAGATCAGAGTACTCTGTTATCTCTGCACAGTGAAGTTCTGAGCTTATTATTATCTTATGTGTTTTTCTGTGAGCACGTTTCCAAGTTTTCTGTAATGAGCATACATTCCTTTCATAACCTGGGATCATGTAGAAAGGGAGCCAAGGAGAGGAGCAGAGAGGGGTGGTCGTTAAAAGGGAAAGAAAGGGAAGAGAGAGGCTGGCAGGGACTGTGAGCAGGAAGGAGGAAAGCTTCCTGGCTGTCCCAGTTGAGGAGGGAGGGACTAGACTAATGTCACCTCAGAGACAAGGGAAGTGTCTCCCGAGCTCGGTCCCCAAGCCTGGAGCAGAGGTGAAGAGAGAGGACAGAGGGAGGAGACTTTGGCTCCACTTCCTCACACTTTGTGCCACATCTATTCCATTTGGTCACATGCTAGGACAGCTGAGCAGGGCACGTCCCTGGGAGCAGCCCCAGCTCTCCCCGCACACACACTCGCGCAGGCACGCACACGCACGCCAGCTGCAAAACGGGAGAATGGCTGGCGAATGACCAGCCCCCTGGTCCGGAAGGCCCCTGTCCTCACCTCTCCATCCCTCTCTTCCCCCACCCAGGTCCTTGGGTCTGGCTTTTTTATTCTACCCTTGGCCCACCTCCTGGGAAGGAGGGGGAGGCTCCCAGGTGCCCCTCCTTCCCCAGCTCCCCACCCAGCTCCCTGCTGGCCGACCCAGGCTTTCACTGAGTGAATTCCCTATTCCTCAACACCACCTGCTGCCCATTCTGGCCTCCACCATTTTCCCTGGTCCATTTCTAGGGTCCCCTGGGCCTGGCTCCTTATCCCGCTGAGTCTGTCCAGCGTCTGTCTTTGGAAGGTAAGAAATTGATAGTCAGAGGGTGTGGAGCTTGCCCTTCTCGCCAGCCTCTTTCTATAAAAACCTCGAACTGTTAGAAGCGGAAGAGACCTCGATCCCCTCTGCCTGCCCCCAGTCCTGTTCCCCAAGATCCTGGGGCAAACGCAGCAACCCCAGGCCTCCTCCCAAGCGGCCCCAGGCCCTCCAGCTCCCACAGGATCCAGCCTGCTGTCACTCCACAAGATCTGAGAGCCAGAAATGCCCTTGGAGGACAAGTGAGACCATGCACTCTGCACAGGTGCCACAGAAGGTTAAAAAATACCCAAGAGCCCAAGATGAAACCTGGATTGCCAGCTTGGCCGAGAAGACACACCACCCCTACCCCCAGAATCTGTCCCCCTCTCTGAGGCCCCAGGGCCACCCAGAGGCTCTATCCTCTACCATTACTCCCATCTGAGGCCGTTACCCCTCCCAAAGAAATAAGGGAGCTTAACCCAGACTCATACCTAACTCTGTTTGCTGGCTGTACAGTGTACTGGACTACACGGGCTTCACTGGGGGGGTCCTAGAAAACCCTCACACTCAAAACAATCGCAAGTGGTACAGCTGCAACTACTTCAGGGTGAAAAGGCTACGGGCTGCCCCCTGCAACCCCTCATCCGTCGGGAGACCACCTAGATTCCCAGGCGAGGCGCAGTCCCAGGAGAGGGGATGTGTCCTAGAGAGGAGAGGGGCTCGTGCCTTCCTTCACCACCTTTTCCATCCCCCTGCCCCGTGAGGAGTGTGGCTTCTCCTAATCATCCCTCCACTTCGCTCTCAACAGGCCCAGCAGGGACGGGACTGATGGGTCCTCAGGTCAACCGGAACAATGGGATAAAGAGGAGGCACTTTCATGCTTTCCAATCTCTGCAGACTGCATGTGGCTGCAAGGAGGGACTGTACTGGCATCGCTGAGACAAGCTGTCACCGAGTTTAACCCAGGCCCTGCCATCTCCCCTGGCAACCCTGGAGCTTAAGATTAATGACTAAGAGTAGGCCTAGGGGACTCCAGTGGATCGGCTGGAGTCTGAGATGCCTATCCTAGAAAAATGGGAGTTTGAAGGCGCTTCAGGCTTGGAGACAAGGAAAATTGTCTCCTTCCTTGGGGAGGAAGATGAGCAAGAGGGAAGACAAGGATGGGCAGCTCCTGGGGCAGACCAGCCAGTCACAGGGTCAGACCTGGTGGCAGAGCACCCCACCTGGCCCAGAGCACCCCAGCGTCCTCTCCCCACCCTCAGGGAGGCAGCAGGATGGGAAGGGGAAAGAGCTTTAGAGCCAGGCAGACCGAGGCTCCAATTCCACATCCATTGCTTCAGCAAATTACTTAAATTCTCTGAGCCTCAGTTTTGCCACCTGTAAATGGGAGACACTGATAGTTCCCAGTGTTTCGTGAGAGCTAAATGAGATAAAATGGAAAGCCTTAGAACGCTTCCTGAAAAAGAGAAAAACCACTTCCTGGCCAGTAGCCAATGTCCAGTAAAAGGTAGGTAGTTCTCCTTTCAGGCGCATAAAATACTGGGTCTTCTCAGACCTCGAGCTATTTCGCCACTTGCTGCCCTTTAACTCAGGCAAAAGTGCTCTGAGAGGCACAGGACAGTCCACTGGTTCACTCCTTCATTCATTCATTTATTCAACAACTGTTCGTTGAGAGTCCCCACGTGTCATGACATAAGGATATGACTGAGGACAAAATGAGGTACCTGCTCTCATCCTAAGCTGCAGAGGAAGCACAATAAATGGGTGAATATGCAAAATGCCAGCAGTGACAAGTGCCACAGACAAATAAAGCAGGACATGGCGAGAGAGGATAACTGCCTTACACAGAACGGTTAGGGAAGGCCTCTCTGGAGAGGCAACATTTGCAGACATCTGCAGAACTGAGCAGCCCACTGTGTGGTTATCTGGGAAAAGCATTCCATGGGCCAATGGGGAGTACGAAGTCCCGTCAATGGCTTGCCCCAGTGAGGGAAGCAGACACCACCTGGTAATGGGCTTAGCTCATAAGAAATAACAACCGTACGCATCTAAGCCTACCTTCCACAACGGGCAGTGTTTTGTTTCTGTCTTTTTTTTTTGAGACAGAGTCTCACTCTGTTGCCCCGGCTAGAGTGCTGTGGTGTCAGCCTAGCTCACAGCAGCCTCGATCTCCTGGGCTCAAACGATCCTCCTGCCTCAGCCTCCTGAGTAGCTGGGACTATAGGCGTGCACCACTATGGCTGGCTAATTTTTTTCTATATATATTTTTAATTGGCCAGCTAATTTCTTTCTATTTTTAGTGGAGACGGGGTCTCGCTCTTGTTTAGGCTGGTCTTGAACTCCTGACATTGAGCGATCCTCCCGCCTCGGCCTCCCAGAGTGCTAGAATTACAGGCGTGAGCCACAGCACCCGGCCGCGAACGGGTAGCATTTTAACAGGCTCAGATGGAGAAGAAAAAGAACTCTAGGCAGAGGGCTTCACCCTTCATGTTTTTGCAATCTAGCTCACCCCCACCTAAAGAAGGGCTGGGTACAGCCACACCGCCAGTGAGTAGTGAAGTCAGAGCACACACCTGTCGCCTTGAAGCCCAGTCAAAAGCTTTATAACCAGACATGTCCTTTATATTCAGAATGCGTGCAAGTCAGCTGCCCAGGGAGACTGCAAGCGCTCTGGAGGCAGAAGCCCATTTCTCACCAACCTGGTTACTCTCCTGGAGCCTACAGGGCACTAAACACAGAATAGGAGGCTGTGACCAGTTCTTGTTTGGACTTGAACTTGAATGTCCCTTGCAGAGCCACAGATACCCCCACTTGCCTCTAACCACACCCAGGCGTTCTGTGCCACAACCGTCTGAGCACATGTGCAGGGTCCCTTGATCTGGAGAACAATCTACCAGCCTGGATCCACCGACGCAGCACCCTTGAGAGGCTCAAGGTAACTTCCCAGGAATTCTGGCCAAGTCTTGCTCTGTCTTACTCAGAGTCTGCACATCTCCGCTGCCCGGGCAGCCAGGCATTATGTCGCAGCTCTGCAGAAGTGCCACACACAGTGATTAATACCCTATCTCCTAGCAAGTAATTATAATTAATGTGGAATATCAAATAAGGAAATCAGGCATTATTAGGAGGAATTAGCTATTTATTTTCATTTTATGCTCTGTTCACCCCACTCCACCTCCCACATCGCCACCCACCGTCCCCCACCCCGGTTCCCCAGTCCTAGTGTGGGCTGGAGGCGAGGAAGAGCTCAGCTAAAATGCATACATGTGTCATAAGTGCCTGCGTCCCAGGCCCTGGGTTAGCCATTAAAAAGACCAAGATCCGCACAGGTCCCGTTCCTGATGGGATGCACCCTGCAGCTCGGACCATTCATTGCAGGGGTTGGAGTAAACAGAGCTGCAGCGGCAGCTCAGGAGAAGGAGACCTAATTCTGCCTGAGGGAGTCCAGGAAGGCTTCTAGAGGAGGTAGCATTTGAGCTGGGCCCGGAAGGGTGGGCAGCAGGTGACAAGCAGGGAAGAAGGCATTCCAGGCAGAAGCCCTGAGCTACAGGAGAAAATGGCCCAAGAGCAAACGGTGCAAAAAGAGGAAGGAGGAGTGAGAAGGCCAGTCAGGGAGGCAGGAACCAAAGAAGGAAGAACTTCAGGCTGTCTGCCCACAGGGCCTGGGGAAGCTAAGAAAGAAGCTTATGGAAGTCCCTGAGTGGAAACTGTGGCATTCTGGACCAGGCTCAGGTGGCCAACGTACGGGATCAGGGGAGATGAAGACAAGCCCAAGAGCACGAGGGTGCAGCTGTGCAGACAGAGCAGGCCGGAGGTGGCAGGGGGCCTAGCACTGGTTTCTCCCGCTACTCCTGCCCCTGGAGGTTCAGGGGCACCCTCCAGGCCTCCGAACTTGGAAACAAGGTTGGGATGTTTCACTTGAAAACAGGAACAAAAGCAGAGTCAGAGTGAGGGGGGGCAGTTAATTAGACTGTAAGCTCCGGGACAGCAGAGTGGTGATTAGGTGACTGCCTGAACCAACAAACTCCTGCAACAAGCTGGAGACTAAGGACACAGGACCCCCCGAGGAAGCCACTGCAATGTTCCTGGAGAGGGAAAGGTACAAAGACCCGAGTAGCAATCGCTGGCCCTGCTTAGGGGGAAGATGCTTGGCTCACCCCCGGGCAGGAAAAGATTTGGGAAACAACCTGAAGAAAGAACCATCAGAGAAGCCCCCCCAAAATTAGCCAAAAAGTGCCCCAAAATGTCCAGAGTCTTCATCCCTGCTGCTTTGTCTCAGGAAAGTATAAACAGGAGACCAGATCCCCAGAGGCCGCTCCGGTCTCTTTGTTGGGTAAAACACAGCAGTGAAGTCTCTAGTCCCGAGCACTAAAGATTAAAGAAGTTCAAGGAGCAGAAGGAGCAGAAGGAGCAGGCCAGCTTCAGGCAGCCGGACTCAGGGGAAGGGACACTGTGTGTCTCTGCAACAAGGGAGTAAGTGAGAAATGTAGAAGACAGCAACAGGGCCTAAGGACTAAGGGTGGAGGGCAGGTGGCTCTGAAGCCTCCCGGCACAATACGTAGGAGGTGTCCCCCAAGTAGTTGCTGATGCTTTGGAAGCCAGGGTAGGTCAAGTCCACCCCACCTGACCAGTTTCTCTGGATCCAGGGCACCTCCTCCCAGCTGGGAGGGCCATGATAATGCTCCCAGGGACCTTAGGGTTAGGGACACTAAAGTCTTGCTCACTGCTGCTATCGTCCCTTTAAGACTGGATACACGAGACCTGATTCGCAAGGTTCCGTGACACGAAGATCCCATGGAATTCCCAGCCCGGGATGTCTGGCTGGGTCCGGTCTGCGGTCTCTCCTAAAGCAGCCTTCCTCCAGTCTCAACAGCAACTACGACCAGTGCATGAGAGCTTAACCGTCTTGCGGCTCCATCACTGAGCATCTGAAACTTTATTTCATAGATACCCAGCTCTAATCCTATAAGAAAAGTATTATCTCCATTTTGCAAGTGAAGAATCAGGCTCAAGGAAGAGAAATGACTTTGCCCAGTGTCACACAGTGGCATTCAGGGTTCAAACCCAGATTGACCAACTCCAGGGTCAGATACCGAATGCCTTTGACTGGACCTGCCTGCCTTAGTTGAGGTAGAAGTGACAACTATGGCCCAAACTCTATTCTGGATGAAAAGCATAGGATCTATTTTGAATTAGTGATGGTTTTGCCCCACCAACAAGAAAATTAGCTTTTCTTGGGTGGCTGCCATGTGCCAAAACATTGTCCTAGTGTTTCAGTATGCTCCATTCTAGATGTCTGTGCCCAGCCTTGGAGTTCAGTCTATTCTGGACTCAGGTCCCTCCCCCACCCTCCTTCCCCCAACCCTGACCAGGCTCATGAAAGTGTGTTTTCTCAGATCTGCCCTGTTCCTTCAACCAGACTAACCCTGAGAACCACCTGCCACTCCTAACTGAAGCTCCAACTGCAAAGAAAATAGTAAGGCCGTCTGATCCCTCAGAGCTTCTGCTCCAGGCTCGAGCTGAGCTACACCACAAATCCCAGCGAGACCCTGATCTCTTCTTCCACTGATGCTCCTGCAAGAGAGCCTGGATTGTTCTCCTGTCTACAATTCTCTTTTGACAACTTAACTCTATCACTCTGGCAACGGAGAGAAAGACTATCGCCCACTGGCAATCGGAAATGTACATCGTCACCTTTAAACCCAAAAGAAATCTATAGAAGGAGGGACCAAAAGAGGGAAGGCAAGAGGGGAAACTGATCTATAAGTCCCTCCAGGTCCCCATCATCAGGACCTCTGTCACCAGGACCTCTGTCACCAGGACCAGGTGAGCCAGCTGACTAAAATGCAACCTTTCCCGTAGAAAGTTGGCTGCCAACTGAAAACCCCAAGCGAGTCAGCACCCTTGGAGAATGAATGAGTTGGCTTGGCAACCAAAAAGAAACACTGCCCCCAAAATGCTGCTGTGTAAATTGGGGCAGCTCATTTAGGTCAACTGAGCCTTAAAGTCCTCTATACAATCTATACAAAGTCCTCTATACAATCAAAATAATAATCTCAGCCCTTTCTACCTTACACAGTTATTTTGAAAACCTAGTGAGATCTTGGCTCCAAAAGCACTTTAGATATTGGGGGAGGAAGGTGGGAAGGAGGAAAGAAACTCATATATAAATCAATGGCGGGTATACTGTGTCTCAAACAAGGCCGTGGCGTGCCAGGTAACAGTCATTCTGAAAATACAGAAGGCGCTGCTGTGCCTTAAGGCAGAAGTGCCAGTGTGAGGCAGTGGCGCTCCAAACTGCACGCTTAGAATTGGTGGGAGCTACGTGCGAGCAGGTCTAACCTGCCCCTCAATACTCCTAGAAGAACAAGCAGTAAGACTTGAAAGAACATGAGCGCTAAAGACAAAAAGACTTTGATTAGAATCCTAGCTATGTCGCTTACTTCTCTGAGCCTCTGTTTTCTCATGTGTAAAATGGGAACAAGATACCTGATTTACAGGGTTTTTGCAAATTTGCGAGGATTATGTTAAATCTCTTATTAAAGTGCCCGGCATAAATGGTGGCTGTTCCTATCAACAGCGATGATGATAATGATGCCGCTTTTGCTGCTACCGCATCCCTGAAGGTAAGGAGGCAGCACTGACGGGCTATTAATGGGAAATCCACCTTGCAAGAGGCAGCAGTGGGCCCTCAACCGGCTCACCATGCATGAAATTGAGCAAGAATATTTATGTGTCTACTTGAATACTAATTAGGCTCTAATGAGGAAAGAAAGGATATCTGTGGGTTTCCCATGCTGGTGCTGGGGCTGGCAGCTTCAGAAGAGAGGTAGGGAGAGGAGGGCCGGCAGGGAAGCTAATGTCCAAGTCCCAAAAACCAATACTGCCTGGCAGTATCCCTGCAGGCAAGTCCTATGAATCCACTGAACCCTCCTTTCCAGCCCAGGATTAGACACTCAACAAACTCAGGTTTGGTCATTTCCATAATTGGCAGCATCACAATCATGGATTTCCAGGTTTGGAAGGGTAAGAAGGGTTGACTGCAGTAATCCCTAAGAGATGGTCACCGTGATCTGGGAGGTCACCCGAGTGAGGCAGCTGGGAGGCAACAGCACCAGCAGAGACTAGCTTGAGAGCACGCTGGAAGGGTCTCCGGATGAAACTCTACGATGAAAGGAAGTAAAGAAGGGAGGACGGAGGGAAAGGACTAGGACAGACTGACTGAACAGGGGTAGTGGACAGGACAGCCCCAAGAAAACAGGGACGGTAAGAGGAAAAAGCAATAGGCGTCACCATGGAAGAGAAGGTGTGTTCCCGCTTGTGAAAAGGCAAACAGGAAAAGAAGGGAGGGAAATAACATTTCTTAAGTACGGGCTTTACGCGGGGCACCGTTCTAGGATCTTTACAGATATTATCCCATCTAATCCCCCCAACATCCTGGTTAGGGCAATAAATTATCAGCACCATCTCACCGTTTCACAAATGAGGATAGTGAGACTTCGAGCCATCGCATAACTTGCCCCGTTAGCTTTTTTGTTGCAGTTGTTATTGTTGTTTATTCTCCATTAACTTTTAAACAAAACAATGACAACAAAAATTTTGATATTTAGATAACCCGACACCTGGTGAAGAAAAACATCCCATGGCTACGTGATCCAGTGTGGCAGGTTTTCCCTGCTGTTCCAGTTACTGGTTTCCTCTACTTCAGCCCTTCCCTGTTAACCATGAATTTTCCACTTCTTGTTTGTAAAAAAAAAAAAAAAAAAAAAAAAAAAAAAAGAAATAGAATTATAAAAATTCTTAAAAACAAAAGCATCAAACAAATAAACCTAAACTTAAAAAAAATAAAAGCACATTTTTATAAAACAATAAATTCAAAGTTTAAAAA
>CAUYSK010028322.1:0-62513 GCA_963575035.1 Avahi laniger | reverse complement strand
GGCTAATTTTTTCTATATAGATTTTTAGTTGTCCAAATAATTTCTTTCTATTTTTAGTAGAGACGGGGTCTCGCTCTTGAAAAGGTGGGATATCTTAAAACAGGAGCTTATAGGATTCAGAGGCTTTTTGATTTTTAATTTGTTAAAGAAATAAAGCTCTGTCTGAAGGCTTGGAATCAGTAGACAGGAATGTTTTGAGTTAATGTAGGGAAGCCTGCTAACCATGGAACGAGCCATAGTGGTCAGTTAAGCAGACTGAGGTCCCGCAGACCTGGCTCAGCCTCCACCTTGCATGGCCTGAGGTCCTGCTGATAATTTAGCATCTTATTGCCACAAAGGGTCTGTTTTGTCCATCTCATGATCTCTATTTTCACATTAATGCTGGTCGGTTGTTGTGTCTAAACCCCAAAAAGGAGGGAGAATAACGAGGTGTATCCGACCTCTCTTCCCATCGCGGCTGGGAACTCAGTTTTGAGGTTTCTCTGGAGCCTCCAAGCCCCCCTGGAGTCCGGTCCGTTCACCTGGTGGAGGGGGCGGGGCTTAGGGTTTTATTTTTAGTTCACACTCACTTGTCAGACTGTTTGGTATTGTCCTATAAGTCTCTGTTCATTTTTTAAAATAATTTTTTATTTCAGATAGTTTTAGATTTACAGAATTATTGCAAAGATAGTACAGAGAGTCCCCACAGGTCTCACACCTTCTTTCCCTTATTATTAGTATCTTGTGTTAGGAGAGTACATTTGTCACCATTAATGGACACCGACACATTGTTATTAACTAAAGTTCACACTGGATTCAGATTTCCCAAATTAATTTTTCTTCCAGGATCCCACCCAGATACCACATTATAATTAGTGGTTGTGTCTCCTTGGGCTCCTCTTGGTTGGAACAGTTTCTCAGACTTCCCTTGTGTTTGGTGCCTTGATAGGTTTAGGACTTACTACTCGGGTATTTTAATTGGGATTTTGAGACATGTTTTTCTCAAGATTAGAGTGGGTTACGGGTTTATAGGAGGACGACCACAAGGGTGACGTGCCAGTCTCGTCACAGCCTGTCAAGGGAGCATGCCAGCGACAAGACTCTTCTCTGCTGGGTTGGGCTGGATCGTCTGCCTAAGGGAGGGCTTGTCGGTTTTCCCCACTGTGAACTCACTCTCCCCCACCCCCTCCACACTGCACTCTTCGGAAGCCACTGTGTAGATCTGCACGTAAGGAGTGGATCGTGAGTTCCACTTGCTTAAGTGTGGAGTGTTTACATAAATTACTTGAAAATCTTCTGCATGGGAAATTTCAATTTTCTCCCCATTTATTTATTTGTTCAATCATTTATTTATATCATTATGAACTCACGGATATTTATTTTATACCCAAGTCATAATGACGTATCCGGTGCTGCTTTATTTCGCTGCTTACGTTAGTCCACCTTTGGGCAGCTCGTTCGGGCAGCTCCTGTGTCTCTTACACCTCCTTACTTCCCACCACCACGAGACGCACCAGGCTGCGTATTTCCTGCCCCAGCCTGAGAATCAGCATTTCTCCAAGGGGCCCTGATTCTCTGAGAGTGGTATCAGAAACTCAGGCTTAGCGTCATTTCTGCCAGGATATTACTGCCTCTGGGCCCTCTCAGGCGACAGAGCAAAGAGATACGTGTGTATGTACTGACCCGAGCGTACGAGGGCTGTCTGGAAAGTATCCAGCCGTTGTTAGTACAATAACGGTTTGCACGACATCCATGCCACCCGGCAGCCAAGGAGAGTGCACTGGAATAAAGCACATGTGTGAACAATGTCATCGTCTTCGTCAGTGGGGTGCTGGAAGCCGTGGAGCGAGCGTGTGTGCTGTGTGGCCGTCACGTTCAAAATGACTGAGCAAGCAGAGCAACAAACCTGCATCGCACTTTGCGTTCAGCTTGAACATTCCTCCGTGGAAACCGTGCGGATGACTCGGAAGGCTTTCGGGGACGACGCGGTGAGCACGGCGCAAATAAAAGTGTGGCACGAACGCGTCAAAGACGGTCGAGAGTCTGTTGGAGTGATCCGCGTTCCGGAAGGCCTGCAACAAGCAGAACACCTGAGAGTGCTGAACACATACGGGTTAGGTTAAGAGACGCTGGGAGAACTGTGTGAGGTCCCAAGGTGCCTACTTTGAAGGGGACTGAGGCACCATTGTCCTATGTACAATGTTTTCTGTATCTTGTATCTTCTTCAGTAAATGTCTCCGCTTTTCCCGTTGCACGGCTGGATACTTTCTGGACAGACCTTGTGTACGCATAGTGATGTGTAGGTCCATAGGCAGCATCTGTATTTATATTACTCTAAATGTGAATTCATACTGATGTCTCCAACTCTAATCTGTTAGCACCTAGATCCCTGTAGCCTCCTCCCTTTGCTTAACTGTAACCTCACACTCCAACAGTAAGAAACCAGCCTCCCGCCATCCGCCGTCCATTCAGGTCATTGTTCAATTCCCGTGCACCTGCGTAGTGGTTGCAGAACTGTTATCCCGCGTCCCCACGAGAAACAACTGTGTCAACTAGAGCCAATGCTTCTGCACAGCTCCTTGTGCCTTCAGTCTTACAGACTCCGTTTACTTCCAAAGGTGCTCACATCAGCACCTAATCCCAGGCCCCTGCAGTGAGGTCATTTCATGCATTTGTAATACAGTCAGATTCCTTTGTAACATTCTACATGCCATTCTGGGATTCCATGACCTCTTATACAGTTTTGTAAAATTTGCATACATTAAGGTTTACTCTTTGTGCTGTAAATTTTGATGCATCTTGACAAATGCTTAATATCTTATATTCACCATTACTATATCACACAGAATAATTTCATCACCCTAAGAAACATCTTGCACCTTCCATATTCAATCCCTTCACCCACACCTCAAACCCTTGTTCAAGATTTCTACAGTTTTGCCTTGTTCAGAATGTCATGTAATTGGACTCCTATAGCAGGAAACTTTTTCAGATTGGCTTCTTTTACTGAGCAGCATGCATCGAAGATTCACCCATGCCTTTTTGTAACTTGATAGCTCATTTCATTTTATTGTGGAATGATATTCCACTGCAAAGCTGTGCAACAGCTTATCCATTCACCTGTTGTTTCCAGTTTTCCACAGTTACGAATAATGCTGCCATAAATAGTTGCATGCAGGTTTTGTGTAGGCATAAGTTTTCAAATCACTTGAGAACATATCCAGGAGAGCAACTGCTGAATTGCATGGTGAGCCTACGTTTGGCTTTGGAGGAAACTGCCAAACTGTCTTCCACAGTGGCTGTACCATTTTGCATTCCCACGAGCAACGTATGTGAACTCCTGTTGCTCCACATCTTTGCCAGAGCTAGATGTCGTATGCAAAAACTCATCACCAAGCCCAAGACTATATAGAGTTTCTCCTAAGTTTTCTTCAAGAAATTTCATCATATTCTATTTTCCATTTAGGTCTAAAATATACATTGAGTTAATTATCGTATAAGGTCTAAGGTCTGTGTCTAAATTTTTTTTTTACCGATGGACATATGCAATATGCATAGGGTACATATTGTTCTAGCACCATTGTTGAAAAGACTATCCTTTCTCCCCCTTGTTTATTTTTCTTTGTTTTTTTCTCTCTGTTTTTAAGTTTGAATAATTTTTATTGATCTGGTTTCAAAGTCCCTGCTGTTTTTGGTTTGTTTTCGTTTATTCCTTTTTTGCTGTCATCTCATCTAGTGAATTTTTCATTGCAGCTATTGTACTTTTTAGCTCTAGAATTTGCATTTTTTATTGTTTTTACTCTTCTTCTGAGATTTCCTACTGCTCACTCATTAATACAGTATCCTTTAGTTTCTTGAAGATAGTTTTTTCTTTAATTGTTTAAACATATATATAATGGCAACTTTAAAGTCTTTGTCTGCGAAGCACATTATCAGGACCATCTCAAGTTCAGTTTCTATTGACTACTTTTTCCCTTGACTGCTGATCACATTTTCCTATTTCTTTTTGTGTCTAGTGATTTTTTGATTGAATGCTGGGCATTGTAGATAATGTACTGCAGAGATTCCGGATTTTGCTATTTTCCTCTAACAAGTGTCTCCTGTTTTATCAGGCTAGTCAAATCACGAGCTGATCACTTTGAACTTGTATGGGCTTGATTTCACACTTTGTTAGTGTGGATATGTAGAAAGTCAATGTGTTTCCTGAGCCCCTTTTATTTGGCAGGAATTACCTCTGAACTCTGTTTTCTCCGTAGATCTTTTCAGGGCTCGGCTTTATGTTTTGTCAGGGGAAGGTCTAGTATAAATCTTCCACTAGGTGTGGTCCCCTCTCCTAAGACGTAACCTAGTTAGGGTCTCAGCAGGATGCCAGGGGAGTTAACAAAGTGTTAGCAAGATTTCTCCTCTCTGGCAAGGCTGGGATTTCTGTTCCCCAGCATACTCCTCTCCCAGCTCAGCTCGAACCTCTAGTGTTTCTGTTTTGCTTTCAGTCCCATAGTGTCCACTCTCTGAAAGTCGTGGTGGTCTCTGAGCGCACACAGCTCACCCCTCAGCTGTGCGCTCAGCAGGAGATGCCCACGGTGACTCCTGGGGCTCCCTGCCCACGCAGCTTCTTCCGCTCTGATGGCTCACTCCACTGGCCCCAGCCACCTCCAGCTGCTCTGTTGTCAGCTCACCATGGCCGCTGAGCTCTGCTCGGACTCCAGGTCCCTGTGCTGTGGTCATAACATTATTCCTTGAAAGAGCTGGTGATTGTAGCTCCCCTTGTGGGCTTTCCTCTGCCAAGGTTCACAGTCTACAAGGAGGTGCCTCGGATACTTAATTTTACAATCGTTGACTATGGAAAGTCCGATCTAGTGCCAGTTACTCTCTCTTGGCCAAATGCAGAAGTCCCAAGTGGCTTCAATGCCTTCTTTTGATCATTGGCCTCCAGTTACTGCAGAGTAACATTCGAAGTCCTTGCTCAGCCTTCAAGGCTCTGCACAATCTAAGCCCTGTTTCCCTCTCCACTTTCACTTAACTCTGGCCACAAAGACCTCCCTATTGTCCCTCACACACATCAAGCTCTTTCCTGCCTCAGGGCCTTTGCACCTGTCGCTCTCCCCACCAGATCTTTCTGCTCCCAGATCTCTGCCTGGCTGGTTCCACTTGCTATCCAGGCTCGGCTCAAAGCCCCCACCTCTTCGGGGAGTGTTTCCTGCCCTGTCTTTATAACAAAGCACTCAGTCCCCCACCGCCTCTCCCGTCATTTACTTTCTTTATGATACTTACTGTGTCTGACCTTGCCGTGCTTATTGGCGGCTTCGTTTGTTTATTCTCTGCCCAAATGGAACAGCCTCCCCAGGAGGCAGGAGCAGGTCTCTCTTCTTTCCTGTTGTGTCCCTGGGCCTGGCACAGGCCTGGCACCCGCTGGGCTCTGGGTGAGTATCTGGTTGGTGCCTCCCACTCCCTAGCACTCACTTAGCACCCTCAGCCGCTGTCCTCGAAAGGGCAGGGGGCTCCCTCCTGCGCCCCTGCCTCTGCTGTGCCACCACCCTCCCTCAGCCGGCTCCCGCCCTCCAGATGGAGCTAAACAAACACCCTTCCCTGAGCGGGCTGTGTCTGTCATCGCCTAATAACGCTCCAGCCTTGGCCCAGGAGGTCTGGCAGTCAGGCTCAGCCATGGGACGACCAGGGCAGGAAGCAGGGTCCAGGGGGGGCCGTGGGCGGCTGATGGGAACAAGGCCGTGAGACTGAGGCCAAGACTGGCATTAAGTCCCCACCGGCCACACGGGGGCAGCCCTGAGCAGGGGCAGGAGGGTGGGGGCTGGGAGCGGTGGGCCTGGCACCAGTGGGCAGCGGTCAGCCCCTCGGTGCATCGAGCGCCGTCGGTGGCTGTCAACCCTGGCTGCTCTGGGAATTCACTGGGAAACTCTGAAACATGCTGGTGCCAGGGTCTGCCCCCACCCCGCCCACGTACATAAAAACCGCTGGAAACAGCCTGGCGCCAGGATTTTTAAGAGCAGCCTGGGTGATCCTAAGGCACTCCCGGGCTGAAAGCCCACCTTGGCCCCGCCGGAGGAGCCCTGGCAGCCTCCCCTGCTTTGTGTCCTGGGACTTTCTCCCCGGCAGGCGGGCACCCGGGCCCTGGAGATGGCGCGATTGTGGCTGGTGGAGCTGCCCCTCCTTGCAGGCTTAATTAACTGTTTGTAAATTCTAAACCAGGAGTGACGGCTTCCTTCCAACCCACGATTCTGCTGTAATTGATGCTTGTTTTCCCCTGTGCCCAGAGACAGCCCAGAAAGAAGCAATCTCGCTTTCTGTTAGCCTGACCTCAGTCTAAGACCCTCTGGGCCCAGTGGGGGATCTCAGGGGCCTGGGGGCTCCCTCACCTTGGCCCTTTCTGCCCCTTGGCTGGGAGGGAGGTCTGTGGACTCAGGAACCCAGGAGCCGCCCACGGAACCCTAGAAAGTGTGCTCAGTCTCAGAAAATACCGGCTCTTCCTTAAAAATGAACTGTGTCTCCAGAATCTTCTAGAGAGCCAGCTGCTTCTGCAGTGACCACCCGGGGAGGGTGACGTGACGAGGGTGCAGACAGGTGGGAGGAGTGGCCGTCGGTCAGTCCTGGCCTCACGACTGCCGCTGTCTCAGGAAGCCGCATCTCTCTGCGCCTGGTTTCTCCTCTGTGAGGCGGTGACGATGACGACGATGGCAGCAGCAACACCCATTGCACGGGCACAGTGGGGGCAGTGAGGAAAGGTGTGCGCACGTGCTCCACACACAGCCGAACAAATGCCGATCGTCACAGTGACGAGGACAACCCAGACGGCCACTTACGGGCGAACTGGAGCTGGCCAGCACCACAGCTAAGCGGGTGGCTCGCCTGGGGACAGCGGGGGGCCCCACTCCCTGTGGCGGGAAAGTTCGGGGTATGACCCGGACCCCCTCACACCAGCGCACCCCCACCACACACGCTGTTCTCCTCGTTCGCAGCGGGGAACTTCGGGCCAATTACAGGAGTGAGGCCGTCACCACGGCCAGCCTGTCCCGCACGGTGCGATCTCAGAGAGATACCAATAGCGGACCTTGCGCCGCGCCCCTCCTCCCCGAGGCTTCCAGCAGCTCTGGGCTCTGGATGGTTCCTGAGGGCTCAGCCACCTTGCACGGCCGCCCTTCTCGCCTCCTCCCAATGTCTTGGCCCGGCTGGTGAAGTCGGGGCTCTGGGGAGGCCGAGGGCATGAGCTGGCTTCTCGGGAGGTCACTCGACCTTTCCTGGGCGTGCTGTGGGGGTCTCAGGTTGCCCCAGCCCTTCGCTGGCCTGGGCTGGCAAATGCCTGGCACTTGTCTCGCTCTCCTCTGCGGCTGCCCTCGGGGCATCCTCAGCGAGGTTTCCCCGCTGGTTCCCAGCTGAGCCTCAGAATCCTCAGCACAGCCCCAGGCAGCCTCTGTTGATGGACTGGGGTCGGTGTTTGCCACGAAAGCCGTTTCCCAGCCCTGCCTGAAGCCGGACAGCTCTGACAGATCCCAGAGAAACGCTTACGATGCGAGCAGCCTGCGGCCGTGCAGGGGACTGTCCCTCGGGGAAGGACGGAGCGGAGCAGGGAGGGAGGAGAGGGGGGTGAGGAGGAGGCGAGACCGCGTGGTCTCCCCGAGACTGCCTGCTGCTGGCACCTCGCCCGCCGCCCCGCCTCCTCCCACCGCGTCCGCCCCCAGTCCTCTGCCCCAGAGTCGCGGTCCCCGCGAGAAGCAGGCACGGCTTTCATCGCAAGTGCCAACCCCAGTGTGTCGAGATGCGGTGTGTAAAGCCTTAGAAGCAGGCTCGGCACGTGGTGAGTGCTAATAAATGTCAGCTGTCGTTATTTCTAGAATCCAGATCTCCTTCTGTGGCCCACCCCCAGCCCCGGTTCCAACAACACAAATAAGAATCACCGAAAACAGAAGCCCCAGATCTGGGGCACCCTAAGAGTGTGTCCAGGGAAGGGGCTGCCGACTGGAGCTCCAGGTGGGGGTGAGGGCTCCCCAGTCTGCCACGCTGGGGCTGCCCTTGGCAGTTCCGTGCCCGTCCCCCACACCTCCCAGGGGTGCTTCCTGCATGGGGCCCATGCTGTGTCTTCCTATTTTTCTCGTAATGACACTTTTGTGCAAGATGACTTCCGTTGGCTGCACAACAAGCTCCTACAGTTGGTGGCTCAGGTGGGTTCCAATTTTCCACGTTATACAGAATTGCCTTGGTCTTCTGTCCCTGCACACGTGACCGATGATCCCTCGGGATCCAGCCCAGAGTGGGAACTGCCGGACAGAAATGGTCAGGTTTTTCAAAGCTCCTCTTTGGTCCTTGCCTTTGACTTGCGACTCAGCATCATTATCCCCGGTTTGTGGGGAGCTGAGCCGCTCCTGTTCCTGCCCCGGAAAAGACTCTCAGACCCTCCCACTCAGCTACTCCCCTGGCTCCAGCCCCCAGGCCTGAGAAATCTCGGGAAAACCTTGAAAGGTTCTGTTTCCCTCAGGCCCGACTTACGGGGGCTCCGCGCTGATGCACGGCAAGGACGAGGCCTCGGGGCCTCCCCTCGTGCCGCCGGCAAAGCCAGGCTCTGCCCAGCCGGATGTGTGTGTGTTCTTCTCGCAGAGAGCAGCGGCGGGTCTGGGCGTCTGGGCCTCACACTCGCAGCCGTCACTGCCTCTCCGCTTTCTCCAGGCGTCCCCTCCCAGCCCGCGCGGCCCGCCTGCTGGCCACCAGGCCGTGAGGTGATTACATGCGGGCACCGCAGCCCCTGTCAAAGAACGTAGAAAAGCAATTTTAGAAAAGAAACCCTGTGTCCTCGCTTGGGAGCTGTCGTCGTGAGAGAAAGGACATTGTGAAGCACATCAGGGCTGTTCCGGGGCACCGGGCGGGGCGGGGTGACAGCCGCTGGCTTTCCCAGGCCAGGCCTGGGGTCACTTCCCTCCCCAGTCCCACCCCGCGGGGAAGGGGCTCACTCCCAGAGTGGCTCAGGACACAATCACGGAATGATCTTGGTTTGTGCGAACATCGCTGGGTCACTGGAGGCCAGGAAAGAGCATCTAGAACAATCCTTCCATTAAAAACCAGGAACCTGGGGCCCTTCCAAGAAGAAGGGACTTGCCTGAGTTCACACAGCAAGACAGGGGAGGGCCCGGGCTGGAGATCTCCTCTCCGGGTCTCGGCTCCACCCCCTCGCCAAGCGTCCCTTAGTCCCAAGGCTTGGGGGAGGGACGTGTCTTAGGGGGGGCTCCCTGGGAACTGAGACAGGCACGGAAGGCCACGGGGGCTCTCGGTAAGAGCTTGTAGTGGGTGAATGGTGGCCCCCAAAATATATGTCCACATCCGGATCCCCAGAACCACCAATTCTACCTTATTGGAAAAGGGGTCGTAATGAAGTTAAGGAGTGTGAGATTAGATCATCCAGGATTATCTGGGTGGCCCCAAACCCAATGACAAGTGTCCCTATAAGAGAGAGAAGAGAAAGACATAGAGAACAGAAGGCCACATCCCACGTGACAACAAAGAGACTGAGTGATGCGGCTGCAAGCCAAGGAATGCTGGCGCCACCACTGGCTGGGAGAGGCAAGAAGGATCCTTCCCTGGAGCCTCCAGAGGGAGCCTGGCCCTGCCGACACTTTGATGCCAGACTTCTGGCCTCCAGAACTGCGAGAGAGGAAGTTTCTGTTGTTGAAGCCACCCGGTCTGGCACACCTTGTGCCTCTGCAGGGGAAGAAGGAGGAGATTGGAGAGAGGGAAAGTCAGGCTCGCCTGGTCCTGCAGGGAGCTCCGGGCTGGGCTGGCCCTTCAGAGGTGTCCCACACAGAGGTGAGGGTGCTGAGCCTGTGTCCCTCCAGTCACTGGGCTGCCTGCTGGGATGGGGAGATCTCAAGGGACAGCTCCCTGTGTTTCGGGTGCCAAAGGGGGCAACAGGCTCCCGGGCCCCAGAACCACCTGGGCATCGTGCAGCAGTTTCCCCTGTGGAAGAGTCTGACAATACCATCTGCAAACAATTAGAAAACTCCTACATGGCAAAGGAATGACAACAAAGCAAAAAGACATATGTCAGAGGAGGAGAAAGCATTTGCCATACGCATAACAAAAGCTTAATAGCCTCCTTTTGCAGAGAGTGTGCTAGAAGGCAGTAAGAAAAACACAAACAACACAGTAGAGAAACGGGTAAAATACTGAAGGAGGAAAAATAAAGAAAACACGTTCAACTCGCAGTGATCAGGGAACCGAAAGTTAAGGCAACACCGTGTTATTTCTCACACATCAGAACACCCACGGTCAGGGTTACGGAGTTCGCCGTTGGGGACATGGATAGCTCTGTGTTAGATGGGGGCAGGGAGCCGCGTGGTCACAACTGCGTGCACGCCCCTTCGAGTATTAGCGTTCCTCTTACGAAATACTCAGCGGGTGCCCGGAGAGAAATGGAAATGTGAGTTTTGTTTATGGCATTATTCTCAATAAGGAGAAGCTGGAAACTACCTGCATGTCCACCAGTGAGGAGCTGTTTAAACAGGTCACGCTGCGGTTGCTCCGCGGCACGAGTGTGGACGTGTTAGATCCTCTCATCCCGGTCAGGACAGATACCCAGGGACGTTGTTCGAGGACCACCCAGAGCGCACAGGTCTGGCATGAACTCGATCATGTGAAAGGGAGGAGCCCCCGACTCCTCGTGCGTGGAGTGAGATTAGGAAGGAGACACTCATGCTGTCTCCAGAGGTGACCCTGCCACCCCCGCCCAGACCCCGTGGGTCCCCTGACCTCGCCTCAGTCCTCCCCGAGGACACAGAAGCTACCAGGCGAGGCTGACCGGGTCCCCCGCCCCTTCTCCATGCACGTCTGTGAGACGGGCGCACGTTCCTGCCCTACCGCAGACGGAGCTCCCTCCTCCCCGTCGTCTTGCGAGGTTTGTTTTTCCTCTTTCCTGATGGCGCTGACAGCACGCCAGCCTGCTGCACCTCCTCCAACCCCGCAGGGAAGGGGACCCTGGTTATCCCAGCCGTCCCTCTGGTTTCCTTCAAAGCAAAGGTTCTGCAAAGTGCCATCCCCAGCCGCTACGCCCTGGGCACAGTGCTCAACCCTCTGGTGGCCGTCCCACTGGGGTCCCCAGGCACCCGCTGGCGGCCCAAGCCCATGGTGACTTCTCTGCTCGGTCAGACTCAGCCCCTCCACAGCGTGTGTGCAGCCACTCTCTCCCCCTCCTCGACACTTGCCTGGGTCTCTCTCGCCTCCCTGGCCGTCCCGGCAGTGCCCTGGGCTGGTGCCTCCCCACCCCCCCAATGTCTAAACCCGTCCCAGGGCTTGGTACTTGGATTCGTCTCCATCCTGGGCATCTCATCTGGCCTCGAGGTTTTCCATCCAGCCAGGCACTGATGGCTCCCAGGTGGGTGTCCCTTCCGGGCCCCCTCCACCCTCCCCCACCTGCCCACTCAGCACCCCCACCAGATGCGGGTGTCCAGCCAGCCTCCAAGCCCAGGAGGATGCCACACCTCCTGACGCCGGCCTCACCGTCCCCTGCCCTCCTCCGGGTTGTCCAAGCAGCAATCCAGGCACCATCTTAGATGGCTCTGTTCCCTTCCCCGCCACACTGAAGGCCGGCAGGGGGGCTGGAGTAAGTCCCACCCTTGCCCTGGCTCCCAGCCTCGCCTGTCTGACCCTGGCCCTCCCAGCTAACCCTCCAAGCGCTGCTGCCCCAACTCCCGCGTCCTGAGCCGGGTCCTGCTGCCCACCCATGGATGAAAGTGTCTTCCTTGGAGACTGCCCGCTCCCTGCAGGCGGCTCCGTGCCGGGGGTGGCCACTCAGTGAAGATGCCTTGACCCAGTCCACACGGGAAACAGAAACAACCCGGCGAAAAACAGCCACAGGGCTTGCACCACGCCCTTCCCCGCAGGGCCGGCCTCGCAGGGTGGCAGGGGCTCGACTCCAGCGTTCACGGCAGGCCCCTACTGGGCCCACTGGAACGACTAAAATTAAAAATTAAAAATCTCTGGGCCTGGGATTTGCCATCCTCAGCCTACTTAAGCCAGACCACGTGGTACCACGCGTGTCCACTCCCACTCAAGTACCCGCCATCTTCTTATTATTCACAGACTGTCCTAAGTCATGTCCCGAGTGTTTGCCTGGGACCGTTCGACCTGCAAGTAAAATTCAGGAAACAAAGGGCCCTGGGAGAGAGAACCGGAGCTGCCTTTGGTCCACGGAGGACCGACTGTCCGTGGCACCTGCAGTGGACAGGGAGCGACCCGGCCCAGTCACAGGCTGCCCGCGCATGCTAATGTGGCCTCCGTCACCCAGTGTCCTTGCAGCCTCGGAGTGGGGGACTGGTCGGGGAGCCCCGAAGCCTCTGATGGTTACTAGAGCAGGAAATGGAATTGCTCATTGAGAGCAAGGGATCCCTGTTGAATTAGGGAAACATCTAGATTCTGGCCTGTAGAAACATCTAAAAATTCTACTCTGCTGCCTCAGAACTGGGGAAACATGAAAAACCAAGGCTTAAAATCTCTTGAACAGGCTCTGCAGACAACACATGGTGATTAAGAAATTTGAGTAAGTGCTTTTCTCATCTGAAACCTTTCCGGCTTACGCTTCAGCCTGAGCCACGCTGGCTTGAGCCTGGTTCGAGGGGCGAGTGGTGGGGTCCTCTCGTCCCAGTGTGGCTGTCCCTGGGAGCTCATGGAACTTCCTCAGGGGACCCTGGGGTGAGACGGGAAACGGACAAACACATCCCCGTCCTCAGTGAAGATGCCGAAAGTGGGTGTGATGGGCGGGGGTGGGGGGCTGCAGAGGCAGGCGGTAGGAAAGGCCACGAGAGGACGCGACTTCGGAGACCAGGCAACGCGTGGGAGGGAGGAGGGACTTGCTTTCCCCTCACCCAGCGCCGGGACAGGCCTGTCCCCACATGAAGGGCCGGACTCCCCGTGTGCAGGGAAAAGGCAAAAGGCGAGTTTGGACCGTGGGGGCCGCGTGGCCTGGCTTTGGGAAGCAGGGCGTGACTGGCGGCAGAAATGCAGGAATCCACCCTCTGTCCTCACGGGAGAGATGAAGATGACAACCAGGGGCCACTCTGCCTGTAGAACCAGAAAGTTTTCCACACGGACACTGGCCAGTGCTGGTGCAGACGCAGCGGGACACACCAGCTCGAAGACAGCGGTGCAGGTGGAGACCGGGACCATGTCTGGAGCACGGCGTGACCCGGTTTCCGGAGTATTAAAACCTTCACACCTGGTGTCAGTTTCCTAGTCCTGCTGTAACATATCACCCCAAACGGGGTCGCTTAAAATAACCTGAACTTATGCTCTTCCAGTTCTGGAGGTCGACGCCCACAGTCAGCTTCACGGCGCTTAAGTCAGGACAGGGCAGGGCGGGGGCCGCCCGCAGAGTCTGTGTCCTGCCTTCTCCAGCTGGTGGGGCCGCCGCCTGCTCCTTGGGGTTCTGGGTTGGAACGGCGCCTCCTCCCCAGCTCACGCCGACCTTGTTAAAAAACAAAATGACAACACATTTAATTTAAAGATCTAATTGGCTTTTATTTACGATTCTAGAATCAGGCGACATCTTGCTCTATAAAATATAACGGGTGTTCTGCTGAGCTGAGCGGAGCGGGGCGGGGGGCTTTATAGGCAGAAAAGGGGCAAAGGAAGTCGAAACAAGGAACAGAAAGCAGCGTGGGCATTTCAGAATTACCGCACAGGGTTAAAACAAGGAGTTTTCTTCTCCTGCCGGCGTGGGTCAACTGCACTTCTTCTGACTTGTTGTTATGAATGTCCTATTTTCTTGGAAAACTGGAGCCCGTTTCAAATATTGATTTGATGATGTGGCACTTGGCATGAGCGACTCCATTCTCTTCTGCCAGGGCCTCACGCAGGAGCTGAGCCCCAAACGACGGCTTCCCGAGAATTTTATTTAACAACCAGGAACCTGGGAAGGTGCCAAACAGGGTTTTGGGGAGTTAATCGAGTCATCGAGTTAAAGTGCGGCCATGGTGGATTGAGGCGGGCCCCAGTCTAGTGGCTTGTGTCCTCCTAAGAAGAGGGGAAAGTTAATGGGGAAAATCCAAACTCTAACGTAAGGTACTTTAAAGAGGTTTGTTCTGAGCCAATATGAATGACTGGCCCTGGGAACGTGGTCTCACGAGGTCCTGAGGAGATGCGCCTGAGGCGGCTGGTCACAGTTTGGCTTTATACGTTTTAGGGAGACAGCAGTTGCAGGTGAAATCACAGACCAACACATGGAAGGTAGACATTGGTTTGGCCCACAAAGGCGGGGTGGCGGGGGAGCTTACGGGTTACAGGTGGCTTCACAGATCCTTTAATTTATAATTGGTTCAAGGAATAAAGCTTTATCTAAAAACTAGAGTCAGCAGTAAGGAGTGCTCTAGGTTAAGGAAGCCTGCTAGTCTCAAGCAAACCACCGAGCACGGCTCTAAGCGATCTGTTGGCCAACTGACGGCCTGCAGCTGAGACTCGAGCTTTGCCTTGCACGGCCGAGGTCCTGTTTGTCATGTGGTTTCTCATGCCCGCAGAGAGTCCCTTCTGTCAGTCTTGGGGTCTCTATTTCACGTCCATGCTGCACCGAAACCCCAAAAGCGAGGGGGAATGACGAGGCGTGTTCGACGTCCCTTCCTGTCATGGCCAGAGACTCAGTTCTAAGGTTTTCTGGGGTCCCCTTGGCCAAGAGGGGTCCGTTCAGTTGGTGGAGGTGGGAGCTTAGGACTTTAGTTTAGCAGTTTGACGCAGAGACACACGGAAGGAAGAAGGCAGAGACTGGGCTGACACGGCCACATGCCACAGAGCACCCGCCACCCCCAGAAGCCGGGAGAGGCAAATGAGGACCCTCCCGGCAGTGGTCAGAGAGACCCTGGCCCTGCCTCGACTTTGGACTTCTGGCACCAGAATCATGAGAGAATAAATTCTGTTGTTTTAAGTCACCCGTCCGGCGACACTTTGTCACAGCACCTCAGGGATCTGCTGCGCGTGTCCGTCGTCCCCGTGAGTCACTCAGTCCTGCGTGTCATCACGGGGCCTCCTCCCGACTGAGCCTCCCACACCCATGTCCTTCTGTCAGGACGGATGGGACTATGTCAGGTCCACCGATGTCCCTTTAGCGCTGACAGCTTCAGGAAATAGGGGTGACCTTCCCCCTACCTGAAACCCATCCTCTAGGCAGAGGCAGCCCGAGCCCTTGACTCCATGGCCGTGGAGCTTTCTTTGTGCTCCTGTCACTGTCATTTCATTCTTGGATGGTGGGGGGAACCGTGAGCAGGACTCGAGCTGTGATTCCGAGACACAGATATCTGGTCTTCGTCCTTGTTTCCTGACATACGGCTCCTAAAACCCTCAGACTCCCCAGCGTGGTAGGAGTGTCTTTGCATGCTAATGACATGGCTGTGGCTGGGGGCCCCTCAGTGGCTTTGGGCTGGGGGCCAGTCATGAGAGAGACCAAGGCAAGATTAGGGGGTTGGGGCTTTCAGCCCTACCCCCACAGCCCCTCGGGAGGGGAGGGGGCTGAAGGTTGAGCTGGTCACCAACGCCAAGGATGTCGATCACGCCTACATAAGGAGGCTGGCACAAACCCAAAAGGACCGGCTTCTGGGGGCTTCTGGACAGCCGACCGAGCGGAGGGCCCTGGAGGGGCAAGGAAGCGCCTCACCTCTCGCGCGCATCGCCTCCGCGTGTCTCCGCCTGTGTCCTCTGCGGTATCCTTTCTGATAAACCGGGAAACACAAGTGTTTCCCTGAGTTCCGTGAACCGCTCTAATAAACTCATCGAACCAGAGGAGGGTTGTGCCACCCCCACTTTATGGCTGGTCAGCTAGAAGCACAGGTCACCACCCCGGCCTTGCCACTGGCACCTGGAGTGGGGCCGTCTCGTGGGGCTGGGCCCCCAGCCTGTGGGGTTTCCAGGTGTTTAGTGTCAAATGAAATTGAATTAGAAGACATCCCGCAGGAGTCCCCTGGAACGGAACTGTTTGGTTGGTATCGCGGGAAAGCCCAGACATCTGAGGTCGCAGAACCCTTCTGCGCTGACCGTGGAGCGAGGAATAGGAATAACGTCTTTGTTTTCCCCCAGTACCTCTCAGATGAGTAGAAACAGGAAACAAGGAGGCATTTCCCAGCCCAGCAGGTACCAAGCGCAAGGGGCTCGTCTCCCCCAGGCACGGGCAGGCTCAATACGACCAGATTCATGACAGGTCTAGAAAGTTCCCAGATAATCGGTCTGTGATACCTCTGCAGAGGAAGATGGGGCCATCCAGACTCTGCCCTGTGGGAGCTGCTGCGGCAGGTCCTGTCCCGACTCGCTGGGCCTGTGACCTCCCGTCTGGGGCTGCGCTAAGCCAGCCCTGGCCCGGTTGGTTTGGTTGTTTTTCTTCCCCACGGTGGAGCCTCCTTTTCCAATGAAATTACATGGGGTCTTTAACACAAACTGGTTAAAGCGATATTTTATTTGCATGAAATCATTTTTTAATTTCAGATTTATAACCTTCTTAGAGTCTTGAGTCATTGGTGAGAAACTTGCGGCTTTTGGGGGAGCCCGAGAGAGCAGAGCAGGGCGTCGAGGCCGGCTCCAGCCGCACACCAGCATGGGCCTGGCCCGTTCCTTGCTGTTTTTGCTTCAGATGAAGAGAATTGAGCACACCTAGATTCCCAGGGGTAAGTCCTTGAACATGATTATCATTTTTAAGACAGCCGCCTTGCAACTCTGACTTCACCAAATTGCTACAGGAGCTTGAGAGAGAAGTCTCAGAACGTTTTCGCTTTAGGTTTGAATCAGTGACCTTGTGAATGTCTGCTGAGGTTCTCCCGGACAGACGGGGAGGCCCGGTGGAAGCTACAGCAACACGCTGGACGCAGCCCTCGCCGCAGTCTGCATGTGGGACCCAGGCCTGTCTGCCCCTGGCCGGGCCGTGGCAACCCCTGTGCCAAGCAGATGTCTGACCCCAGCCCAGAGTCTGGTGCATGGCAGGTCCCTCTTTGTCCCCTGATCAATCTGGTGCCAGTTTGTTCTTTTTAAAAAAATTATTTTAAATGTGGTCTAATATGCAGAATATAAACATTTACTCCTTTAACTGTTTATGAGTGTACAATCTGGTGGCATTAGATATATACTCAATATATCTTGCATCGCTGTGCAGCCGCCACCACCACCCACCTCCAGAACTTTCTCATCTTCCCAAACTGCAGCTCTGCCCAAATTAAACAACTCCCCTCTCTCCCTCCCCCAGCCAGTGCCATTCCACGTTCTGTCTTTATGAGTGTGACTCCGCTAGGGACCTCATATGGGTGGAATGTCACAGTGTCTTTTGTGACTGGCTTACTTCACTGGGCATAATGACCTCAAGGTTGATCTCGGTAGCAGGTGTCAGAATCTCCTTCCTGTTTATGCCAAAATAATCTTCCAGTCTGTTCACGTAGGAAAGGATGCTGCTCGGTCATTACCCTGACCACAAACCCAGCTGAGCGCGGGGGAATGTGCCGGATGCTGCAGGAGCGTGGGTGGCCATGGCAGCAGACCCCATCCGGCCCTGCGACGTGCAGACGAGGACGGAAGCTTCGCCGCAGGCTCGTCGCAAGGAGGGAAGGAGTTAATACAGGGGGCTCTGAACAGGACGGCACACAGCAAGTGCTTGATAGGTGTCCATGGTTATCATACCTCCCGCGTGTGCTGGCGGGGCCGGGGCCCTGGGCATCCAGCCCAGCACTTGGCGTGGACGGACACTCGCCAAATGCCCGTGGTGAGCGGCGTGCCGGGCCGCATGGTGGACGGTCAGCCAAAGGCCTCGCTCAACCCCTACCACCTCTGCGGGGCCGCTCACCGAGGCAGGGAGGAGAGGTGGCCTGCAGTGGCCTCACAGGCAGGTCTGGCTTTGCAGAGTCACGTTCCTGCCCTGTCCCTGCCCTTGTCCCTGCCCAGGGGCAGTGGGGCTGGCAGGAGCATGAGTTGGGCCCCTGTGGGACAGGCCACCCCCCAGTCAGCACTGGGGCTGGCGTTCAAGGGCCTGGATGCTGGCCCTGGGCTCCAAGCCCCGAGCTTTGCCAGCCCGGGTGGTTCAGGAGAATCCTGCCTGGCGGGGAAACAGCTCAGCCATGGAAGGGGTTGTGAGCCTCTGAGGTCCAGGAGCACAGAGCCTCCGCTAAAGGCTTTCCCCCTGCAGGGTGTCTGGGCGGGGCAGGATTGTCTGGGCCTTACCTGGCAGGGCTTGGTGAGCTGGAAGAATCTGGAAGGGAGGAACATCTCCGTGCAGTCTGAGAGCTGGAGCTACTGGCCCAATTGCTGTGGAGAAGACAGAGGCTCAGGGATGCGGGTCCCTGGCTCGGATCACCGCATGAGAGAGGCAGAGCCATGGCCCAGCACCGGGAGCATTGGCCGCAGAGCTTGGTGGCCAACAGGGGAGGGAGCCGTGTTCCCGAGGCCCCGCGGGCGGAGACAGACTGGAAGGAAAGGAAGCGGGCACACAGGTGGGCAGCAGGCTGCCCCTCGCTGGGGTCTTGCTAAACTGGAAGTGACAAGCCACAGAGCAGGAGCAGATGGCAAAGGACCTGCTCCTGCGGCCGGGAGATCTGTGAGCAAGGCCGGCTCTGAGCTCCGCTGCGGGGGCCCTGGGGCTGGGGCTGAGCGGCCAAGGGACAAAAACAAGGGCAAGGGGGATGGGAGGAGCTGGGGGGGACAGGAGTAGCCCTGAGAAGGGCCTGGGGGGGGGGGAGGTGGAGGAGGCCCTCAGGGCGTAACCGTGGAGTGGAATGAACGGATGAACAAAGTGGGCAAACGACCTGCAGCCAGCCGCCCCGGGGGAAAGGAAGCCCTGGCACCAATGGGGAGACCCGGACCCGAGTGCACGTCCCATCCCTGCCGCTCACCTCGACACATCTCCCAAGTCACCAACCTTCGCAGAGCCTCAGTGTCTTCACCTGTAAAATGGGAACAACCATCCCTGCCCTGCTTGCCTCCCCAGGATGCTGAGAGGCTGAAAGAGAGAGTGGATGAGAAAGCACTGGACAAACTGTAGAGTGCTGTACCCCAGGGCAGAGAGCATCACCCAGGCAGCTGAGCGCTGGGGCTGTGATTGCCGGTGCCAGTTGCCGGGGAGTCTTGGGGCTCTGACACCCAGCGAGTGGGGCACACGCTCCATTCTCCAGTTAGGGCCAACCTGGCTGCGAGTAAGGCCAGCAGGCGTCGCTGAGGGCTTTGTGCAAAGGAGCTTCTGGAGCCTTCCTTCTCCTCTTTCCTGCTCCAGAGCTCATCTGAGACAAGCCTCAGAGTGTGCGCCAGGGAAGGCAGGACAGGGCACGGGAGGTGGGGCTCCCATCCAGCAAGCATTCTGGAAACGGGGCGGGCTTGCTGCTGAAAGACCCAGGAGGGGAGCTGCCTCTTCTAATCAGATTGAGCCTCGAAGGCCACTCTCGGGGTGCATGCGCTTTATTGTTTTCTATCTGGGGTTTCCAGCAGCCCCCAGGGCCCCAGAGTCCCTCCTTCTGTCCCTGTCCCCTAGCCACTGCGGAAGGCCCAGTTCAGCCCAGGTGGGCCCAGAGAGCCCTCTCAGGCCCCTGTGCACGGGCAGGCCTCCCTCAGGGACACTGGGGACCCAAGGGCAGGAAGTGAACCAGCCAGCTCGGGCTCCTGCCCTGCTCGCCCACCACAGTCCTCGGAGCAGCACCCGCACCTGCCTAGCCTCCAGCCAGCCCCGGCTTTGGGGGTCCTGGTTTCCGCAGCAACCACAGCAGACGCAGAGACCCTGGCTGGGGCTCCAAGAGGGCAGGGACTGGCCCTTTGACCCAGTAGCTGGTTGTGCCTTTCAAACGCGCTGCACACTGACCCTCCCGCTCCCCGCTCCTGCTCACCGCTCTAGACGTGGGAGGGGATGTTTCTGACCCCACGGGAGTCTCTTCCAGGCTGCATCTGACTCCCCACTCTCCAGGCGTGGAAGGAAGGATCACTCATCAGGCTCCTAGGAGAGCCGGCCAAGTCCCTGAGGGCCCAGGGCTGGCTGCGGACCCCCGGGACAATGCTCTGCGGGGGCATGGTCCAGGTGAGAGGTGCAGGTGCAGGAGCCTGAGCTGGCCTCTGTCCCTCCTGGAGCCCCACATAGCTGGCGGCAGGCCCTGGGAATGGAGCTGCCTGGCGTCAGGTCAGCAGATGCAGATGGAGGCCAAGATCGGGTCTGCAATGACTCCAAGCACTCAGGGGCAGACCTCTCGTCCTCATTCGAGGTCAGCGGTCAGGCCCCAGAGCCCCTGACTCCCAGCACCACCCGCCCGGCGGGACCCTGAGAACCCGGGCTGCGTTGAGAGGCCCAAGGCTGTGTGCAGGCCCTGGAGAGCTCCTGGGGGCTCCCGGGAAATCAGCTCCTTCGGGGCCGGGCAAGGGCCGCCCTCGTCTCCTCCATGGACATCTGCTGTCACACCCACCCTGGGAGCCAGGCGTGACGAGCCCACCATGCTGGTGCAGAGACGGGGGCTCTGAGCAGCTTCGAGGACCTGACCAGGGGCCTGCCCAGCCCCCGGCCCCCCAGCCCTGGTGGTGCTTTAGAGCTGACAGCAGCCGTTGGGGGCCTGGCCGGGAATCGGGCCAAACAGGGCAAGCACAGCTGAGGGGCAAGGGGACAAGACGCGTCCGGGAGGCCCAGGGGTCACGGTGGCACAATGACCTTGCCACAGCCACCTCTGTGAGCGACAGGGGCAAAGCCCTCCCCAACAGGGGAGGCAGTGCGGACAGGGAGTGAAGACAACGGTCCCAGAGGGCTGGCTGGGAGGGGGGAGACGCAGTGGGAGGGAAGTCCCAGGGCTTCCTTCCTTTGGGGACCCCTGAGCATGACGTGGGGGGCTGGACAGAGCAAGGACAGGAGTAGGCGGTTGGCCCTTATCCCTCCCTGGCCCTGCACCTCTGTCCTCCCGTCCTGGGCGGTCCCGGTGCCCTCATGCCCTCGCGCACCCTCCTGGCGGTTTGCTCTGGATCCTGGTTGGCTCCACTCCCTGGCGTCCACGACCCGGCACCTGCATGGCCTGCACAGCTCGCCCCGTGAGGGGGAGGCTGTCTGCCACGGGGGCTGGCACTGGGGAGGCAGGACTGCTGGGGGCAGCCCCGTGGGTCCCGCACCGCGGAGGAAACACAAAGGAATAGCGCCAGTCGGGCGCGGTGGGACGGACGGGCCGGGCGCCACTCCAGGGCAAATGCCGGCAGGCAGCCCAAGGGTGGCAGCCTCTGCGCTGCCCCTCCCAGGCCTGTGCCCCCGCCCCCGCCACCACACCCCCACCCCGGTGCCACACGGAGGAGTAATCTTTCTAATGACCTGCAGTGTCTCTACCTTTTAATATTCTGCAGCAACTTCCAAGATTTACTGGCATCGCCCAACAGGGTTTGACAATTTCCTTGAGGAACTGGACAGTTTGGCTGCAAAACACGATTTACCCAAGAGCAGCTTCCGGTCCCCGAGCGGCCAGGCACCTCCTTGCGCCCACTCTGCCGTTGACAGGCTAAGTGGCCGCCCAGAGCCGTCACTCGGGCTTCTTTGGAGCAGTGTGTGTGATCGTGTTCTCAGTAACTAGGGTTTCGGGAAAACCAATTCTGGAGCAGACACAAAATCGAGGTGATTTTGCTGGGAGATGAGAGCTGAACCGTGGCCCTGCACCATGTGGCATTTCCGGGGTTCCAGTCTCTTCTGCAGACTGATCGGAGTTGCCTTTGCGGGGAGCAGACAGGCTGGGATGTGGAGGAGGAGGCTGGCTCCTGCCTCGGCACACGGTTCTCAGCTTCCCTCAAACACCCGCACCCTCTCCACCCTCACTGTCACCCTCAGGCGCCCTGAGCCTGCCAACCCCTCCCTGGCCACCCGGGTCTCCACCTGGGACGCAGTGTTCCAGCAGTGTTCTGCTCCAGCAGCCAAGCACGGCCCCTCCCCCTCCGAGGCTCGGTGCTGCGGTCACCTCCAAGGGGCGTCTTCCCCGGGTCTTCCCCGTCCAGTGACTCTTCCTCCCCCTGCTCTCAAGCCCTCTGAGCCGGCGCCTGTTAGCGCACGGGTGGGGCCCTACCCCGGTGCCTGCACCCCAGGCTTGGGGACAAAAGGAGAAAGTGCCAGAACCCTCAGCTTAGCCCCAGTGGGCCGCACACACATGGGGCCCCTCCGGGTGCTCCAGGGCTGTGTCTTCCGCACTCGTGCTCTTCTCTGCAAAGGAGCTGGTGGTGGCCTCAATCCCCGGCCCCCGCAGAATTCTAGCGAGGCTTTGAAAGCCCTGGTTCTGAGTGCTGCCCAGTCTGATGGGGGTGACCCAGCCGGCGGAAAGACGCAGCTCTGGGCTGGGGCCAGGCTGCACCATGGACTGCGTAGCCTCGGACAGCGCCCTGTTTGAATTTCAGGTTCCCTAGCTGCAAATGGAACCAGCAGCAAGATGAACTGCACTGTGCCGTTCTTCTGTTGTGACCCTTGAATGCGATCCTGGAGTGAGATGTCTTCAAGGTGCCTGGTGGGTGGCAGGCACCTGCCGTATGGAAGCTTCCAGTCCTCCTCCTTTTCCTCCCAGGCTGAGGGCATGCAGTTGGCTTCGATTCACCTTGGCAATATCTTTTTGTTTGGTTGGTTTTTAATTTTTTTTTCTATTGAGATGGGGTCTTGCTATGTTGCTCAGGCTGATCTCAAGCTCCTGTGCTCAAGTGATCCTCACGCCTTGGCCTCCGAGTAGCTGGGAGAACAGGCACGTGTCACCGTGTGCCCAACTTTTTTCCAACAGTATTATTTTTATTTCTAATGCCTGGACTCAGACAATGGCCCCCCAAGCAAATAAAGAAGTTTCTGATGTCAACATTGCGGAAAAACCTGTCACAGGCGGTGGCCCGAGTTGCTCTGAGCAGGGATGACCCAGACCTATCTGGGTTTCAGAGTCAGGGACACAGGTTCAAATCCTAGCTCCGCCTTGGTCACCCATGGGCCCCTGAGCCATGCAGGCTTAACCCAGATGGCCCGTGAGGGACCCGGCATGGCCTGTGACGTGCAGCAGTCCTCCCCAGCACCCATGACCCGCCAGCCGTGCTGGGAGCTGAGGACGCGCCAGCCCTACCCTCACGGGGCTCACAGTCAGGAGGAAGGAAGATCACAGGCGAGTACTGAGCAAGACAGGTGTGCGGACTAATGCACCGTCAACACACATTCATTCAGCCGATGCCTGTCCGGGCCGGGCACTCATCTAGAAAGAGAAAGTTGCTAACGTGCTTCGGACACGTGCTTTACGCTCAGCACTCTGCCTCTGTTCCCCACTGACGTCTCACAACAGGCCCGGGGGCTAGGCCCACTTGTCACCCCTTTTACACATGAGGAAACAGAGACCCAGAGAGGTTAAGGTCCTTGCCATGCTGCTGGGCAGTGACAGCCTGCGCTCATCGTCAGCATGCTGCCTCCTGCTAAATGCTGGAGGGTTCTCCCAGGCCAAAGCCTTCCTGCCCCTGTCCTCCTAGAGCTCAGGCTGGTAGGGGCTGGGCAGGAGAGGGGCACAGTGCTGCCATCTGTCATAGCAGATTCCAGGTGGGTGAGATCAGGGAAGGCTTCCTGAAGGAAGTGATCTTGAGCTGAGATCTGAAAGCTGACCAGAAATGACCCGGGTTCAGAGGAGAGAGAACCTATTCATCCCACTCATCCTTTAACACCCTCTCTGGGGAGCCCTCCGTGCCCCCCCAGCTTGGGCTCCCACCCACAGCTGCAACATCTCTATCTGTGCCTGAGCCCTCTCCCCACAGACTGGGGGCTCCCACAGGGCAGTGGAGGGTGGCTCCTCTGTGTCCCCAGCACCACCCAGCCCTGGGCCGGGGAGTCTCGGAGGGGCGGAGGGATGCAGGCAGTGGGCTGAGGCCAGAGGGCAGCAGAGCCGGGGCTCGGTCGCCTCACTGGCTCCGGCTGCGCTCGGCTGAGACACCTCGGGAGCTCCAGAGTCCACGGTGCGGCTGCTCAGCAGCTTCAGGCCGATGACCTGCCAGCCCCGCGGCCCGATGTCGCTGTGTGGGCGGCCGTCTTTGGCCCCAGGAGAGGGTGGGAGGACCGTCGCTCCAGGCAGGACTAGCAAGCAGCGTGCGTTGGAGGAAGCCGGGGAGCAGGAGTCGCCAGGCACGGCTGTCTGTTCTGGGAAAGGGCTTTCTTCCCTCCGTCGCTTTGTCCTCAGCTGGTACCAGAACTCCAGCAGTGTCCGTCGGTCAGGCGGGCAGAGGCTGTCTGGCTGTCAACATGAAATGGCGTTTTGCTAGAGGCGTTCTTCCTCCCTCGCCTTCCCTGCCTCTAATTCAGAGCAAAGGTGGCAGGAGCCGTGACTCAGCACCACGGAGAGGGACAAGCCTGTCCCCCCGCCCGGAGGCACTCTGAGGAGCTCGAGCAGGGACGCAGTGAGCACTGGCACAGTGGGACTCAGGCCCACGAAGCCTCTGGTGCCAGAAAGATACAACAGCAGGAACAAACACCGACCCACAGAAGCTCAGAGCAGAAGGCTGGGAGCCCAGGAGCGCCACGGAGGCGGGCCAGCCGGCTGGGGGACCTGGGGCCAGGAATGCCAGCCCTTGACCTCCGTTTCCTTACCTGTAAAGGGGCTGGGGTAATACCAGTACCTGCCTCGTAGGACTGTCTTGCTAACAAATCGGTATCACACGCACAGCACCTGCTAAGGTGTGGGGCACGAAGTGGTGCTCCGTGAATGGTGAATACTGCCGTCATTGTTCCTGTGCTCAGGAAGTTTCTCTGTATCTGTCACCAACAAACCACGGTGAGCCAAAATGAGCCTCAGAAACTTAAGATGGAAAGAAACAGGTCTAGTCTGTGCTCTCGCGTAGTCCTGGCCTCTGAAAGCCAGGACCTTTGTAAGTGGCGTGGGAAGACGACCTGAGGCTATGACCGCAAGCGAGCTCTTGGGCCAGTGCATGTGGCCAATTCACGCTTCCTGCCGTCTGCAAGAACCTCAGGCTGAGCATTTAGACAAAATGGTTTTCTCCAGACTTCTCACAAACAAACGCTAATCCTCTCTGGGGGAATTAAAGTTCAGTTCCAAAGACCAGCGGCAGCTCACAGCTGAGAGCCGCTAAACACGCGGAGAAACGGCCCCGAGTAAGAACAAGCGCAGGCCACGCATGGCTGAGTCAAGCCCACTGAGTCTTCAGAGTTGAGAAGTATTAGACAAGGAATAGAAAGTAAGCTTGTGCAACACGATTAAAGAAGCAAAAAGCAGGGGGAGAATTAAAAATACGAGTTAGTTAAAAGCGTTCAAGCAGATTTGAAAAAGAATCAAATAGAATTTCTAGAAACTAATAAAACAGTCATCGTGTATGTAAATTGTCGGAATTACTCTGGAAAACAATTTGGCGTTTTCTAGTAAATCTGAAGATGAGCCCACCCAGTAATTTCCCGCCAACATTTTGTAGAGAATCTCTTGCCTGTGCACTCCCGGAGGCGTGTGCCAGTGTTTCTGGGAGCACTGTTTATAATAGTGAAACAAACATGAGAAAAATAAAAAAAATTAAAAAATTTAAAAGAAAGAAAATAATTTTTCCCAGGCAGAGGTATCTAGTCCTGGGAGGAGCTGGCTTGTCTGGTAGTGAGCTCCCCGTCACTGGTGGGAAGGCAAATTGAAACTGATGATTCTCTGTGAGGACGCTGTGTTCTGGGGTTCATTTGCCCTAAGGCTCTAGGAGCTGCCCATTCTAATGAATGAACAAAGTGACCATAGTCATCTTGCTTCTGCGCCCGTGCAGACAGCCCTGCCATCCCAACTCCCAGGGAGCCCGGCCTGCACGCGCATCTCCTGAGCCTGTGACTCACCTGGGACGTGGAAGGCATCTGAGTCAGTGGCTGTCTGGCCCTGCAGACTGAGCTGGCCTCCCTGAACCAGGGGCCGCGCTGCCCCTCCTGCACACGCGTGTGCACTGCCCTCGGCTCTGCCGCTGGCGTGGGGGTGGAGCACCCCCTCTCCAGGGTCCGGCGGGCGGGAGCCCTTCCTGTCAGAGCCAAGTCTGAGCTACGTGACCTCAGAGAATGATTCACACCCTCAGGCCGACACCTCCTCGTTTGCGCAGCGGGGGAAAGACCACCTCCTCGAGGGCTGTGGGGACACGCCATGCATGGATAAGCAAGATCTACGCGAAGTGCGGGCCAGACCCAGCGGGAGCCGGCACCGCCAAGCCCCGTGGGGTGGTGGACGCCGTTCCGAGGGCTGCCACCGTTGTCCCCTTGTCCCCTCGTTTCTCACCACAGCCCAATACCCAGGCAGCACTGTGAGGGCCACTCTGTGGACGGGGAGACTGAGGTTCAGAGCGGTGAGGAACCCAGGCCACACGGCACGGAGTGGGGCAGCCTCCGAAAGCCAGACTCGAGCCACGAGAGGGAGTCCGGCCACTTCCCACGGCGCTGTCCGTGTGTCCGTGTGTTGGGGCAGCCCTTGCTTTCCGACACCCAAGTCACCTCACTGAGCTAAGTCGACGACACTCGACACTCAGGAGACGGTGGGCAGAAGAGCTGTCACGGACGGATCCCTGAGCCGGGGGCCTTGCACACAACCTCAGACGAGAGGCCGGTGGTGCTGAGGGCCCCCGAGTCTGGCTTGGCTTCAAATCCCAGCCCCGTGGCTGGGCCATGCGATTGGGGACGGCTTCCAGGACCCCCTGCCTGCGTGGGTGGGGGATTCCCCAGCTGGTCCTCGCGTGCCCTGTCGCTTGCTGTGGCCAGTGGGACCAAACGAGCATGGCACAGCAGAGGCCTCGAGAGCACCCTTGCAGTTTGCACTCCGGTGATCTGCCACGGGACGGTCTCCTACGGTGGCCCCAGCCAGGAGCAGACCCAAACCTGTCCCCACAGACCCAAGTCGAGCCACTCGGGGGAAGCCAGCCAGGATGCGGTGAATCGCGGTCCCCCCGCACCCCGGGAGTGGGAGAGTGACAAGCTCCCTCTGCCACCAGTGCTGGGTGTCTGTTCACCTGGCTCAGTCTGGAAATGGCCGGTTGATTCATACTCTGGGATCTGGAATCTTTACCTATAAAATAGAGGTGAGGCCGCCCACCTCGTGGGTTCCTGGATAACGAGAGAACTTGCTAGAATGGATCACTCCCCCTGTGAACCCCGGAACGCCTGGGGGGACAGACCACCGTGTGGCCCCACAGCCCCTCCAGGCTCCTCTCTGTGTGTCTGTCTCCCCGCAGGGCTGGGTGGTGCCCAGGGCGGGGCGGTCAGATCCGAGTCTCCGTGCGGTGCCTGGCCCAGGAGACGTCTGGCCCTGGCCTTTCCCGGCTTGCTGAGGTGCATGACGTTGCCACCGACAGCCCTGCCTTTTAGGGTGCTGTGCGGGCGCAGTCCATTCTCAAGCCTAGAAGAAACCTCCGGGTGCCCCTCGGTGCCATGGGGCCGTCCCTCTCCCCGAGCACACGGGCACACATGCTGGCACTGCCCACCCGCTGTGCACGGAATCATGGTAATCCCGAAAGCAAAATGCTCAGGTCTGGGGGGCCACAGTGGGGTGGCTTTAGTGGATTAGGGAGGCCTTTATGTCCCGAGCCAGGGCAGTGTGCTCACAACCGCAGCACACTGGGCTCCCACGTCACCCTCGACGGTCATCTCATCACCAGGGAGGCACCGGCCAGGGTGGGGGTACAGCAAAAGGACCAGGAAAGAGCCGACGAGTCAGAGGGGACGTCAGGACAGCAGCGCTGGCTTCGCAGGAGGGGAACGGACGCAGGAGCCAGGAGGTTCCGTGAGGACCACCTGGTCCATCCTGGCCCCCACACACATCACATACGAGGAAACTACGGCTCAGGAAGGAAATGTCCCAGCACGTGGGAAACCTCAGCTCAGCCAGCGACAGGCCAGGCAGGGCACCAGGGGTCCCTGGCTGGGGGCCCCCAGGCTCACCCTCAGGGGACCGGCGCACAGGGTCCTAGAGGCCAGTCTGGCAGCCTGAGCTGACCATCCGAGGCTGTCCTGTCTGCCCGTCCTGCCAGAGTCCCGGCGGCCAGACCACCAGCTGTGACGGCGGCGCTGGGACGGAGGGTGGTGAGTCACAGATGCCGCCGTCCCACAGAGACAGCCTCTGCGCGGCCTTTCCCAGCCTGCAGGGCGGCGGGAGCCGGGCCGGTTCACAGTCGCTCCGTGTGGGAGCCGAGGATGCCGTGCAGTCCCCATCTGGAAACACCTCTTAGAATTCCCCTCAGTGACGTGGCCACCAAGCCAGTCGCCGAATGGGAGGGAGGAAATCGAACCCCTCGGGGTGGGTTAAACTAGAGGGACATTCTGTGCACCTGCGATGCAAGGCACTCAGCTAGGCGCGCTACGTTTTTAAAAAACGTATCCTTACGAGACTTGTATTATTAGCCACATCTTACTGATGAGGAAATTGAGTCCCAAAGAGCTGATGTAATTTGCCCAGAGTCGGGTAGTAGTATGAAAACTGAGATCTGTCCCATTTGTTCATTTGTTCAACAGTTTTTGAGCATCTCGTCTGTGCCAGACACCGTGGACCCGGAAGGCCTTGCCCGCAACTCGCACACGCTGCCTCCGGCCTGCACCTGCTCGTCCCTGCGCTGCTGCGTGCTTGCCGAGCGCCGCGTGCGCCTGGTCTGCACCAGACACGGAGGCGCGGAGCCGAGACGGCGCAGCCCTGCTCCCACGTTCACCTTCCAGACACTCGAGGTTCCAGCTTCTGCGAGATCCTGGAAGGTGGTCAGCAGCTGCTTTGTTCCCAAGGGACAAGGGGCGGGTCACCCCCAGGGCCTCCCCGAGAGGCCGGTGCCTCACTCCTGTCCTGCCGGCTGCCCACAGTTCAGAAGTCTGTCACCGGCTCTGCTCCAGGGCCCACTTTTCCAGGGGCCCAATGTAGCATGTGGGCCTTCCTCCCCTTCCTTCTTCGTCTGTGGCTGGGCCTTACTCTGCAGACATCGTCTTCCCCGGCTGGGAAGTTGGTTCAGCTTCTCACCCCTAGAAACTCAGAGACTCTTTCTCCCCAGGAAGCCAGAGAGAGTCTCAGAGAAGACCCTGATTGGCCAGTTTGGGTCACGTGCCCGCCCCTGAGCTAATCTCTGGGCGCAGCTCCAGGCGCACGCCTACTGTTAGCGGGATCTGGGCGCCCCATGACATAGGGTCCTCCCAAGAGCACCACCCACATTAGCCTGTTTCTCCAGCGCTCCCGGGTCTTTCCAACACATCACAAGTGGGCTTGCTCCCCACCTGCTTTTCCCTCCGTCCTCTGCACCCGGCTCTGCAGCCAAACCAGCCCTGCCACCCCTCCTCCTCTGCGCCTGTGTCTGCCCGCCTTTATCCCATGTGTCCTCCCAGGCCCGGTTCAGACGGTGCCTCCTCCAGGAAGCCTTCCCCACTTCCCGTGTAGAAGTTTCCCTTCACGAGAACTTCATTCCTCCTCTTACTCCTTCACCTCCCCACATGCGCTGGGCTCGCACTTGCCCAGGATTAGGGCTGCTGGGGGGAAACTTTGCTCCCCAACTGGACTTGGACCGGCCCTGAGTCTCAGCATCCCTTTGTGTCCCCTTCATTTCAGCTGGATCCCGAAAGTGCCCCCGGCTTGGTGAGAGAGGACCTGGGCCCTCCCTCCAGACCTCTGTCTCCTTTCTTTGTTCATCAAACATTTACTGAGCAGCTACTATGTATCTGGAATAATTTTAGGCTTTGAGAAAACAATCATCAACAAGACGGTTTGTCTTCATGAAGCTTACGTTCTAGATTGGAAAGATGAACAATCAACAAGAAACAAGTAAGTGTTTATGATACAGCTGGTGCTAAGTGCTATAGAGACAAATAAGGCAGAGGAAGGGGACAAGAGAACGCATGCACCCCGTAATCCATCCACTCATCTACACACCCACCCGCCCACCCGCCTGTCCATCCACCTGTCCATCTGTGAATCCACTTAGCTCATCAACCCATCCCTCCCTCCATCCACCCACCCACCCACCACCCAGCAACGACTCACTGAGCAGCAACCCCAGCCCGGCCTGGGTGCTTTCACTCAGACGTGGCTCTCGGTATCAAGGAGCTCACGTTCCGATGAGGATTGTGGGCATGGACCTGATTCGCGATGGTGCCGTTGCTGAGTTTCTCAGTTCACTGGGTTCGAGCCAAGTGCCGCAGGGATGAAAGGGAAACTGCAGCAGACTCTGGCCCTGGAAGCCAGGCCTTCAGGAGGAAGCACTTGACAGGGCTCCCGTGGGTGAGCAGGAGCTCTCCAGGGCCAGGGGAGGCGTTCCAGGAGGGAGGAATAGCACAGGCTCGGATTCCTAGATCATGACTCGTTTGGTAACAGAATCACCTGAAGGGCCTGCAGTGTGGGCTAGGACAGGGATGGGGAGGAACGCAGGGGCCAGATCATAGTAGGTCTTGCCGTCCACGTCAAGGAGTCTGGGTCTCAGCAGGAGGGCCACGGGAAGGCACTGAAGGGTTTAAGCAAAGGCATACCAGGAAGGTTTCTGGAAAGCCCTCTGTCGGCTGGGTGCGGGTGCACTGCCGTTAGGAGGACCCTGTGGTGGCCCGGGCAGGAGGTGACAGCAGCTCAGACTGCGATGGGGAAGACGGAGCGGAGGGGAGAGAGGAGCGTCCCAAGGGAGGCGTGTCAGGGAGGAGCCGAGAGATGTGGGTGGTGATGCGGTCAGCCACTGAGATGGAGAATGAGGGAGGAAGAGGCTGTCTGGGCTGGAGGATGGATTCACTCAGGGGCCCTTGAGGGTAAAGCACCTTTGATTACCCAGGGGAGGACGCCAGGAGGGGCTGAGAAACAGGAGATCCTTGGGGTCCGCACACCTCGTTCTCTGTGTTCCGCCTCCCCTCACCCTCTGGAGGGCTCTGGTTCCCCAGCCCGCCTCTCTGTGCTGACAGCATCCTGGGCTTTCTCTGGCCCTCCTCTCCTCACCCTAGCAGGCCTCGCACATCGCAGAGTTTCATTTCCTACCTGAGTGGGGCTAATTCCCAGGCTGCCGTCTCCAGCCAGCACCTTGCCTGAACTCCAGAGAGGTGGACCAGCCCACTAGTATAACAGAGTACAGCAGAAAAGTACAAGTCCAATGGCTTAAACAAGTAAGGGGCTTGTTTTGTCTCACAGAAAAGTCCACAGACGGAATTTGGCTGGTTCAGTCCAACAATATCATCCATGCCCAGGCTTCTGTTCTTTCACTCTGTCCTCCTCAGCCTGGGACTTTGATCCTCATGGTCACAAAATGGCTGCTGAGATCAAGACACAACCTCTGCATTCCAGGAAGGAGGAAGGACACAAAGGTCACATAAAGGAAAATGACAGCTAACACTTTTTTATCCTTTCATAAAGCTTTCCCACAAGCCATCTCCAGTGACTTCCACTCACATCTTTTTGACCACAAGAGTGCCAAGAGCACTAATCACAAGGAAGGCTGGGAGAGCAAGTGCTTTAAATGGGCGTATTCCGACTGACCAAAACCAGGAGCGTGGTCATTAGCTAAGCAACTGGCAGCATCCACCACCACCACCAGGAGCTTATTCCCTCTTCCGCGACCTCCAAAGGCACAGCTCCTTCTCCCCAGGGCGGGCAGATAGCAGCCGGGTCACCTGACCCCCACCTGGGCTCCTGCTTCTGGGAGGATTCGGGCGTCTGGCGATTTCAGCAAGACTGCCGGAGTCTTATCACGAGCACTCAGGGGCCGGTCGTCAGACCAGACCGCTCCTTTCCCCAACGTGTCTGGTAATAAGCCCCCCCTAAACGCAGCCGTCGGGATTGTCTCCAAGACAAATCGCCGCTCAGACCGCGCAGCGGCTTTGGCCTTATCTCTGTGTAACCGGCCTCCGCGGGGGATAAACAGCCAGGACTGAAGGGTTGCTTCTGCAAATTGAACTCCGCGGAGCCGGAGGACTACCATTACGTTAATTATATTCCGAAATTTTCCATTTGTCTCTCGCCGCTGCTCCAGGTCCGGGCGGATGCGGTCGCTGCTCTGACGAACGCGCAGTTCTGGCGCCAGCAGCCGGTGGACGCCGCATCTCGGAGACGCCCCCGCCCCTCCGGGGCCTCCACTCCTCCTCCCTCTGCGCCCTGCAAACCCTTTGCTTTGAGAACACGAGGATTTGACTCCTGCCAGGGTCCGGTCTGGGGACAGGGAGCCCAAAGGCGAGGTGGGCCCCTGGCCTCTGAGCCAATTACCATATTATGCTAATCGTTGCGTTAACATGCTACCTACGTAATGGCTGGTCTATTTTTAAAGCCACCAAAGGGACAAATTCCAGCACAGCTCGCTCTTTGATTTGGGGATATTACTGGAGAAAGGGACCTCTTCCTAGGGCCGGGGAAAAGGCCTATGCCTGGGCGTCACCTGCTTGGGCCCTTGGGGTTTGGAGTTGACCCTGCACCATCAGGGCTGCGAGGCAGGTCCCAGGAGTCGGGCAGTCAGCAAACCCCTGCAGCTCAGGACAGAGCTGCAGCCGTGATCCTTCCCTTCCTAGGCCCTGGAGGTGGACAGAGGCTGCCCTAAGAATCCCAGAGAGCCTCAGAGAGCCTCAGGAGGGGACGTTGGTTCTGTGCCCCTCCCAGCCTTTAGCAACCAAGTCCATTCGCACCTCCCTGAGCACTGACAATGAAAGCAATGACTCAGGTAAACGGGCACGCCCTTCGGCTAGGAAAGCCCACCTCTGGGAATTTGTCCTGAGCACGTATGTCAAGGCGTATGGACAAAGCAGATTGCTCCCACAGCAAAAATGTGCCCAGGAACTAAGGGGTTGACGCTAAAAAGGGTACTGCCCGGCAACATAGCAATGTTCATTTGCAGGGTAAAATGCTCAACACATAGTGCTAAGTTTTCAAAGCAGATTATGAAAGAGTGGTTATAAGCATGATCTCATTTCTACTAAAAATGATTATGTCTTTACACACACGCACAGCACACAGACATAATTGCAATGGAAAATCTGGCAGGAGGGACTCCGTTGTATTAAGGGCGGTTAGCCTGGCCCCCCCAGTCCCGACACTGGGTTTTCCAAGTGCCCCCGCTTTGCCTGGGGTGCTCTCCCCTCACACCCACCTGGCTCCCTCCTTCCCTGTCAGGAGGTCTCTGCTGAAGTCTGATCAGCCTCCTGACCCCCCTCCCACTGCTCGCTGCTCCTTCCCCCTACCACGTGGGATTGTCCCACGGGGCACCTGTCCCGTCCTGACACATCGCGCTTTTGTTCGTTCATTGTCTAATGTCTGTCTCCTTACTGCCTCTGTCCCCAAAAATATATTAATAAGTTCCCCAAGGACAAGGACTTTGTTTTGTGCACGGCTGTCTCCCCAGCACCGAGAACAAAGCCTGGCCCACAGTAAGCACACAGACTATTTGGTTTTTTCCAAGGGTGCCAAAATAATCCGATAGAGAACAGAGTAATCATTTCAACAAATGGGCTGAGGCAACCGGACATCCACGCGCAAAGGGATGGCGTTGCCCCTCTGCCTCGCACCGTACGCGAAACCCACTCAAAATCAATCGAAGACCTGAGAGTTAAAACTATACAGCGCTTAGAGGAAAACCTGGGGGTAAATCTTCACGACCTTCTGTTGAGCAGTGGTTGCTTAAATACGACAACGAAAGCACAAGCAACCAAACAAAAAATATGCAAATGAACTTCCTCAAGATTAAAAAAACTTTTGTGCTTCAAAGGACATCATCAAGAAAGTGAAAAAACTACTCACAGAATGGGAGAACATTTTTGGAAACCATCTATCTGATAAGAGATTTGTATCTAGAACACAACTCAACAATAAAAAGACAAACCCAATAAAAAACGGGCACAGGATTTGAAGAGACACCCCTCTAAAGAAGACATGCACGACCAACATACACAGGAGAAGACGCTCAGCATTATCAGCCTCCAGGGAAACACAAGTCAAACATGACGAGATGTGGCTACCGGATAATCACAATAAAAAAGACAGATAATAAGTGTTTGTGGGGATGCAGAGAAATTGGAACTCTCGTTCCCTGCTGGAGTGTGAAATGGGGTTTTGCAGCCTCTTTGGAAAACGATTTGTTGGTTCCTCCAAAGATCAAGCACAGAGTTACTGTTTGGCCCAGAAATGCGACCCCTAGGTGTATACCTAACGGAAATGAAAACCTACGTCCACGCGAAAACTGGTACACAAAGGCTCACAGCAGCATTACTCTTGATAGCCAAAAAGTGGAACAATCCAGATGTCCATCAGCTGACAGACAGACGAACAAAATGTGGTCTATCCACACAGTGGGATGTAATCCGGCAATAAAAAGGAATGAAGTGCTAACACACGCCATGGCATGGGCGGCCCTTGTGTCAAGCTCATGACAGAAGATGACAAAAAAGGCCACATGTCATATGATTCCATTAAAACGAAATGTCCACAATAGGCAGATCCATAAAGACAGGAAGTGGAGTAACGAAGCCTAAAGACTGGGGGTGACAACTAAAGGGAAGGAGTTTCTTTTTGGGGTGATAAAATGTTCTAGAATTGATTGTGGTGATGGTTGCATAGCTTGTGAATCTGCTAAAACCCACTGGACTGCAACACCCTCTAAATGGACGGATTGTACGGTGCGAATTAAGTCTCAGTAAAACCGTTACACTGTCTCTTCCCAAAAAATCACTTACGGAGACACAGTTTCCTTGGACTAAGCCTGAAATAGAACTGATGGCCTGGGTCCTCCTAAAAGACCTCGAGTGGAATAACGGTGAGCTGTGTTTTTGGGGTGGGTTTACAGACGAATGGTAGTGTGTGGGCCAAAGAGCGGAAACGACCCAAGTGTCCGTTAACTGATGAGTGGATAAACAAAATGTATCTGTACGATGGAATATATAGCCATTATCAGATACGCCACCGGCAAAAATTTTCTCCCGTTCTCTGAGTTGTTTTTTCACTTTCTCGAGGGCGTGAAGCACAAAAGTGTATCTTCCTTGGATGGAGCCCGGATTGCCTACTTTTTCTTTGCTTGCTTGTGCTTTTGTATGTGGTATCAAGTAGTGGTCCATTCTTTTGCTGTGGATATTCAGTTGTCTCAGCACCACTTGTTGAAAAGACTGTTTTTCCCCATTTAATGGTCTTGACGTCTGTAAAATCAGCTGACTGACCGTGAAGGTTTGTTTCTGGACTCTCGAGTCTGCTCCGTTGAGCTACAGTGTATGCCCACGCTTGGGCCACACCACCGTGTCCTGACTGCTGTCGCTCAGGAGCAAGTTTTCGGGTTAGGAAGAGGGAGTCCTCTGACTCTGCTCCTCATGTCCCGGAGTATTTCACATGTTCTGGATCCCATGAGCATCTGTGTCAATTTTAAGGTCAGATTGTCAATTTGTGCAAAGAATCAAGCCAGAATTTGATAGGGATTATATTGAATCTGTAGATTAGTTTTGGAAGAATTGCTATCTTAATAATATTAATTATTCTGATCCATGAATATGGGATGTGCTTTTTTATTTAGATCCTGTGTAATTTCTTTCAACAGTGTTCTGTAATTTTCAGAGTGCAAGTTTTGCACTTCTTTTATTAAATGTACTCCTAAGTATTTTGTTCTTTTTGATGCTATTGGAAATAAATTATTTTCTTAACTTTATTTTCAGATTGTTCGTTGCTTAAAGAAGACAGAAAACTTTCACAACTCTATGAGGCCAGTAGTACCCTGATATCAAAACTAGACATCAGATATCACAAGAAAACCACAAATACCTCTTATGAATATAGACACAAAAATCCTCAATAAAATACTAGCAAACTGAATCCAACAATATATAAAAAGGATTATCCACCATGACCAATTGGAATTTATCCCTGTAATGCAAGGCTGATTTAACACCTAGAAACAATTAATATAATACTCACATCAATACAATAATAAAAACCACATGATCATCTCAATAGATGCATAAAAAGCGTTTGACAAAATCCAACATCCTTTCATGATAAAAACACTAAAAAAACTCTAGGAATGAAAGGGAACTTCCTCCACCATGGTTTCTGTTATTTTGTTGATCTCATATTCTGAAAACTTGATAAACTTATTTATTCGCTCTAATAGTTTTTTAGTGAATCATTTAGGATTTTCAGCATACAAGATCGTGTCATCTGCAAACAGAATTTTACCTCTTCCTTTCCAGCCCAGATGCCTCTCTTCTTCCTAACTGCGTTGGCTAGGACCTCCAGTGCGACGTTGAATAGAAAGGCTGAGGGTGGACATCCTTGTCTTGCTCCTGCTCTTCAGGGAAAAGCACCCAGTTTTTCACCGTTGATGGTGTTTGCTGTGAGTTTTTCGTAGATGCGCTTTTACTGGGCTGAGAAGCCTCCCTTCCGTTCCTAGCTTTCCGAGCCATAGAGGGGCCACCTCTATGGCTTCGCCTGCAGCCACCGACCCCACATTCAAGGTGCTTCGCGGCAGGCTCTGCGTCCGTCCTTACACAATCTTCTCCTCCACCGTCAAACCTCTCTCTGCTGCACGCTCTTCAGAACACCTGTGATCACACTCGGGCACGCCAGGCAACGCGGGATAAACATCCACCTGCAAAGTCACTCTTGCCATCTACGCTCACACTCGCAGCCTCCAGGGATGGGGACCTGGATGTGCTTGGAGGTCACCATTCAGCTCACCACCTCTCGTGCCGTCTTCCTAGTGTCTGCAAGATCCGCAGCGTCCGCCTTTCCATTCCCGGTTTGGTTTCTGTGCCTTTTCCCTTTTTTTTTTTTGTTCCTTGACCAGCTTCTCCGGAGACCTTTCAATCAGTCTGGACGAGGGCGAACGGCGGGATGACACGCAGCCCAGGCTCGCAGGAGCAGCGCATGCAAAGGGAATTCAGAGACGGCAGCAGGCCTGAGAGGGCGGCCACCTGTTGCCCACTCCGTGGAATCGCACAAAGATCTGAGCAGGATGGACATCAGAGTCCAGCAGAGAGAACCTCGCCCCCTGGGCCGTGGGGCTCGGCGCCGCGGCATCAGGGAAGCACCGGCCCTGCCCTGGCGCGGTCCGGGCTGGGTTCGCAGCAGCACGCCGGGCAGACCCTGCAGGTCAGCGTTCACGCTGAAGGTGCTCCGATCCCGGCAGCTGGCCAGGAACTCTTGTCTTAAGCACTTGACTCTATGCTTAGCTCGTTAATTTTCGGCCTGGTTATTTTCCAAAGCAAACACTCATGGCCGTAACTTTCTCTCCAAGCACTGCCTAGCTGCCGCCCGTGTGTTTGGATGTGCCTTACTTCATTTCCATTCAATTCAAAATATTTTCTCATTTGCATGGGGATTTTTTCCTGGACCTGCGAATTGCTTACATGAGTATATTTTAATTCAGAGTTAGATTCTTCTGCGTGATTTCAATCCTTTGACGTTTATTCAGATTTGTTTTATGGTCAAAAATAAGGTAAATTTTTAAAAAATGTTTCATGTGTGCTTGAAAATGAGGCCTTCTGCAGTGGGGTCGAGTCTGTCGATCGTGTATTTCAAATCTTCTGCAACCACACTGATTTCTGTCTGCTCGTTGTGTCAATCCGCGAGACCTCGCACCGCGACTGTGGGATCTTTTGCTCCTCCTTACGTCTCCGTCATTTTCGCCATGTCGAGGCGATGTTGTGAGCTGCATGCAGACATAAAACGGCCACCTGTTTCTGGTGAATATAACTTTTATCATCAACTGTTTTTATGTTCCGGTGATTTTTCCTTTCACGCTATTTCACCTACCGGTAACAAAGCCACACGGACTTTCTCTTCATCAGTGTTTGCATGGTGGATGCTTTTCCGTCCTTTTTCCACTTCTCTGTTCCTTAAGCTTTAGATGTATCTCTTGTAACGAGCACATGGAGTTTTGCAAAATCATTCTGACAACCTTTGTCTTTCAGCTGGAGAATCTGGCCCATTTAATTTTAGTCAATTTTCTGGTTTAAATCTATTACCTTACTTTGTGTTTTTGTTTGTATAACCTCCTCTGTGCTCATTTTCTCTCTATTATTGCCTTTGGGGATTGATTATGTTCTATTATTCCGTTTTTGCCCTCTTAGTTTGACTGTTCTGTTGTGGCTGCCCTAGAAATTTTGATAGCTCTCCTCTACTTCTTAGTACCAAATGCCATTGCTACCTTTCCACTTCCCCAGGCAATGCGAGGACCTCAGATCTTTCTAACGCCACTTACCGCCTTCCCAACTTACATATTCTTGCATTTGTGTATGTTATTAATAATTCCGCGTGTATTTTAAGTTCCATAAGAATGTATATACAGTCCATGATCATTTAGATTTTTTAAAAACAGCTTTATCGAAATATAATTTTAACACCGTGAAGTTCTCCTGTTTAAAGTGTACAATTCAAATGTTTTCAAGTTTATTGCAAGAGCTCTACAACCATCGCCATAATCAATTTTAGAACATTTTTGTCATTCCAAAAGAAACCTTGTACCCATAGTGTTCACTCCCCACTACCTGCCCCCAACTCCGGCCGCCATTCCCCCAGGCCCTCGCCACACCGGTCTGCTTTCTGTCCTTATAAGATTGCCGGGCTCGACATTTCGTATAAGTGGGATCATATACTACGTGTTCTTTTGTGTCCGGTTTCTTTCATTTAGCGTCATGTTTTCGTGGGTGCCCACATTGTGGCTGTGTCAGCACTTCATTCCTTTTTATGGATGAATCATGTTGCATTGATGTCACTGTTGATGGATGTTTGGGGTGTTTCCACTTTTTGGCTTTTATGAATATGCCGCTATCAACCTCTGTGTAGACGTTTCTGTGGACATATTTTCAGTTCTCTTGCGTACACACATACAAGTGGAATTGCTTCCCATTCAACTGTTTGCAGAACCGCCAGGCTGTTCTCCAAGGTGGCGGCACCACCTCGCATTCCTACCGGCCATGCACGAGGTGCTAGTTTCCCTGCATCCTTGCTGCTTTGTTTTAATGTTGAGGTCCCCTGCAAAATCTGTGTCGAAACTTAATCCCCAATGCACCAGTATTAAGAAGTGTAGCCTTTGGGACGTGTCTGTCCTCATGAATGGGAACAGCACCCCTATAAAAGGCCTCGAGGTTGAGGGAGTTCCCTCTCACCCTCTGTGTGCCCTCTGTCCCTTCTGAGGATGCAGCAACGAGGCAACATCTTGGAAGCTGAGAGCAGCCTTTCCAGACACCAACCCTCCAACACCTTGATCTTGGACTTTTCAGTCCCTAGAACTGTGAGAGATAAATTTCTGTGCTTCATAAATTAGCCAGTCTGTGATTCTCTGTTATAACAGCACAAAGGGACTAAAAAACTCACCAACATTTGTTACTTTCTTCTTGATGACAGCATTCTGACAGGTGTGCGGTGGCACCGCGCTGTGGTGACGTTGTCTTTATGTCCCCACGTGCCTTCACGTCCATCCCTCCCCTTCGCTACAGGTCTCGCCTTTGGCTGGGTTCATTCTCATGCCGACAGAACATCTTTTAGCATTTCCTTTGCACGAGTCTATCTACTAGCAATGAATTCTCTTAATTTTTGTCTGTCCAAAAATGTTTTTATTTCATCTTCATATTTCTACCCTTTTACTTTCAACTTTTTAATAAATTTTTACTGGAAGTGGGTTTCTTTTAGACAGCATATAGTCGGGTCATTTTTTTAAATCCATTTTGCCAATCTGTCTTTTAATTAGTGTATTTAGACTATTCGCATTTAATGTAATTATTAATATTTCAGAGCTTAAGTCATTTTATTTTTTTTCTATGTCTTCCCTCTAATTTGGTTTCTCTGTTTTATTTTCTCTGCATCTCTGTGGGGCGCTTGAACTGTTTTTATAATTACATTTGTATTTATCTATAGTCTATTTGTGTGTACTTCTCAGCATAGACTTTTTAGTGGATGCTCTAGGCATTACAATATACATACACAACTTATTATGGTCTATGGGTGTCAACATTTTACCAGTAACAGTGAAATACAGAAAGCTTACCCCTCTTGAAGTCCCTTTACCCACCCACTTAAAAGGTAATTGTCCTAAATTTTTCTTCCACATACATTGAGAGCCACATTCACAACTTTATAAGTTTTGCTTCAGCCCTTGAACATAGTTTAAGAAATTCAAGAGAAGGAAAGTCTATTGTGTTCATTTTTCCTTGTTCTTCCTTTCTGATATCTCAAGATTCCTTCTTTTATTATTTTCTTTCTGTTTCAATAACTTCCTCTCGCCTCGATTTTTTGGTATGTCTATTGGCAATAAATTCTTTTCATTTTCTTTCATTTGAGAATGTCTTAATTGCCCTTTTGTTTCTTAAGGATATTTTTACTAGACACCTTTCTGAATTTCCTTCTTTTCAGATTTTATTCATATCTCGTTACTGTTTTATGCTTCTAGGGAGATCTTAAAATCTTCTATCCAGCTGTTTCCTTGTCTTCAGTGGGGCGGCGGGTCTGAATTGTGTGGTCCACCATCACTCGGAGCACCATGAAGCCCTGTCTCCTGAAATTTGACCCCCTGCAGGAGCTCTGCCAGGTGACAGGACTCAGTGTCCCTCTGCTCTCATTCCCCTGCCCACCCCCACCCCAGGATGTTTCTTTTCAGTAAACGGGTTTACCTTGGCCCCTCTTGTTTCTCCCAAATCACTCTGCCCCTATCGGGGGAAGCTTCTTCTCTATCTGAACTTAGGTTTTGGAACAAAAGCCAGAACGTGTCGCTGGTAAATTTCTGCTTCCTCTACTATACTGTTCTCTTGTATCCTATTACCATAGAAGATGCCTAACTGCGTGGTGCTCACCTGAGGGAAAAGAGAGGAAAATATAGGAGGAAAAGAAAATATAAATGAATGTCTTAAATATTATCCAGCCACAGGTATGTGAGACCTGCATGAGATTTCATTTAAGAAAGGATAAAGAGTTATAAAGGTTATAGCTCTTTTTAGAAAAAAATGATGACGGCACGATTTTGGAGCCACAGTGTCTGCATTTGAACCTGGGTGTTACGGTACAGAGTGCGAGGAGTGACCACTGAGAGACCGAATTGAGCCAAATCGCGAGTCTTTATTAGCTGGCCAGCGACCACCCTCCGCATCGCCGCACCGCCGAGAGGCAGCAGCGCAGAGAGCAGCCCCGAGCTGGGGAGACGGGCTCTCTTAAAGGCAAGAACCACATCCTGTAAAGTCACCTATCTGCGCAAGCAGGGCTACAAAGCCTAGATCAGCATTAATCATTGTTAATCTTAGTCAAAAATACATTTAACATTTTGTTTTAAGTCAGAGGACATTCTCCTCCCCGTTATCTGGGTACATGAGGCACCCCTGGGCGTTCCAGCGCTCCGGGGCGTTCCGGCCCTCTGGGCGAGCGGTCACCTTATCTTGCTGACGCTTGCAGCTGTGTGAAGCGTACCCTCCTCCCCCTTCCCCCTTTATTCTTAGCTTAAGCAGACTGACGGAGGCGAGAGAGCGGGCTCTCTCCCATAGACCCTGACACTGGGCTCCGCCGCCTGTCGTCATCTAGGCCCTGTGTGGCCTGCTGGGGACGTCACCCCGGGCTGGTACTGCATGAGCTCTTGAGTTCGCTGCTGTTCTTACTCTGCCTGTGAAGCGTGTAACGTGCTTAGCTCGGGTTTCATTAGCTCTCGGCGCGCTGTCTGTAAAGTGGAGCCGGAAGGAGGTCTGTCCTGCTGCCAGAGTGAGCAGAGGAGAAGTGGGCTGTGAGCCGCCCTGTAAAGCTCTGGAGCTACACGGGTGTGCCCTTGTCACCAGCAGCAGCATCACGGTAGATGTTTCTCAAACATCTGGAGGACACCTGGACACAGCAGACTTGGGATCCAAGATGATCGCAGACAGGCTTGGTGGAGAGAGACAGAGAGAGGCTGGAAACAGCAAACGTAACCCCTGGCCGTGTCGGGGAGCATTTCCCAGAGTGAATTCCTAGCATTTTAGGCCCAAAAGAAAGTCAGAGGGGAAAAAAGGGATTCTGTATTCTAATTAATTGGTTTTGGGGGAATGTAAACAATGTTCCTTAGACATTGGAATGTTCTTACAAAGAAACATGTAAGAATGTTCCCTTAGACATTCTAAATGGACATTGGCACTTTTAGGGCTCTCAGAAAATTTCTGGGAAAAACCAAAGGAGTGAACCCTATTTAATCCATTATCTCCTGGATTTAATCGCTGTGGAATGCTGCTTCTTACGGATGCCGCTGACAGCCCAGGATACACATTTCCTGAAAGCTGAAAGATTTATACGCTCTGAAGAGAAACCAGAGCATGAAACGTATTTTCTGATGCGCAAACCGGTATGTGGCCCCTTCCTCCCTGATCAGGCGCTACTGGCGGTGGGGGAAGGACATGGTGAGAATATAACTAGAAATTAATGAATAAGAAAGAGAAAAACCATAGAGTGCTTTAAACTAACAGCTGATTCTCTAAAAATAAATAAACACGAGTCAATCTCTGACAAATCTAATCAATAAAACCAAATAGATTGAATTAAGCAGAAGGGGCCGTAACAGATGCAGAGCGGATTCTCAACACCTAAGAGGATGCTGTGCACGGTTTTCTACTGATCAATTAGAAAATTCCCATGAAACGGACAATTTTCTATTCAAGTATGCAAGACGATTAAAGTGGAAGAGCTGATGTGGGCAAAACGCCATTTCCCGTCTCCATTACCGAGGGCCAGAAATTCCAGCCCGTCGGACTTCATGAGAAAATAAGTCAGTAGAGTAAGTCTTCTCGAGGGGGAGACGGACATTGTCATCTGCCGGGGAAATGTCTTCTAACCAGAAGCCCAAGAACAGCAGCTGGAAACACTGGAGTCATGAGTAACTGGAATTTTAGCCACAGGAAAAGAGAAGGACAAAACCTAGCAATAATCAGAGAACGTAAAGGTGAGTGTGACGCAGCGAAGCAAAGTAACCACAACAAGGAGTGCGTAAGGCCTGCTGTAAGCAAAACGCAAGGCTTGGATTGGGGAACAGGGTTGGAACCGGGACGAGACCAGTCTAAGGGGTCCCCTGTCTCAGGGCCACCATGCCCCTGCACGGCCACCAGCACAAGCCCCGCCTGAATGTGGCGCACATGTGTGTTACTACACGAGCAGTGCAGTCGTCCCTCGTGTCTGTCGGAATTGGTGCCCGGACCCCACCCCCGCGTCCCCGCGGGCGCTCAGGTCCAAATGGGGCAATATTTGCATATTACCTATATACATCTTCCTCTATACTTTAAATCACCTCTATATTACTTATAGTACCTAATACAACATAAACGTTATACTATATTTTTTATTTATTATTATATTATTACTTTTTATCGTTTTTTTCCCCAATTATTTTCAACTCTCAGTTGGTTGAATCCAGGGATGGGGAGCCAAGGGTAAGGAGGGCCGACTGTTCGGGCAGGAAAAGCCCTGAACCGGGTACACAGATGCCAACACCGGGCATGTCTCAGGAACAGGACTGGGGCGCTCAAGGGAGTTACATGTCTAACTCTGCATTTTTCTATATTGCTGAAATTTTTTATAAGCATGTGTTATTTTGTGCTTAATTATATTAAAAACTAAGAGGAGAAAAACATGTATTAAAATGTTAGAACTCTTTTTCTAGGTAGGTGGAAGATTCTGGGTTCATTTTGTTGTTTTCTTTAGATGCTATTTTCTAAATTTTCTACAATGAACATGTGTTATTTTTATAAATAGAACAAAGCAATAAGCATTATAAAAAGTTAAGTTCGTGAGCAATAATAAGTGGGTATAAATAGCCAATACATATCTGAAAAGAAACTGTCTTGAGGGATAACTTGCTCTATCCAATATTTAAAACTGAAAGCGACATGAATCAAGAATATATTAATAAAAAGTTAATTTTCCTTTTTTCCTTGATGTTTTTTAAACGTCAGTTGAGGCTTAGGATGTAGGAAGCCACGAGAGAACATCGCTCCCAACCTAACGATGAGAAAAAGCTGCGTCATCTACAAAACCATAATTTGTCTTGAGCCCATGAAGAGAGCTGAGATTACAGGGAAATGAAGGGAAGTGAGTTCCAAACAGAGCCCAGCCCCTCCGAGGAGGGACGAGACGAGACGCAGGAACTGCCGCGCTCGCAGAGCAGGAGCAAAGAGGCTGCCGTGGGAACAGGCGAGGTGCCAGCGGATGAACTTCCATAAACTCATACAGGCTGAGTGTGGGACTGCGTCACCATCTGGAAGAACCGGGCCGGACACCAGCGGAGGCCACACCCTCTCCCTCACAGTCTCTTGTCCCCAGGCCCCTCCTCAGTGCTCGCCAGAATACCGGGCCGGGCCGTGGCAGGACACCAAAGAAAGCTGTCCTTCCTTTGATGCACAAAGGGGAAAAACATCTCCCTTTCCTAGACCCTTGCACGAAACAAAAGCCCTAAGCCATGGAGGGGGCAGGAAACCCTCCCAAGACCCTTGCAAAGATCCAGGGCTTCTGGGAAACAGAAGCAAAAGGTATCTTCGATCTTCAGAAACTTGAAAAAGAAGAGTGAATTAAACATAGAGCAAGAAGAAAGAAGGAACTAATCAAGGTGCGATGGCACCGTTAGGAGATAACTCGCCAGGTGACTGAGAATTCCAAGTGAAGACAGGAAGACGGAGCCGCGTGAACCCGCACACACGGCTACTGTCAACGTAAAATGGTGCGGCCGCTTTGGAAAACAGTTTGCAGTTTCTTATAAAGTTAAAGATCGCCTTACCTATGATGCAGCAATCCCTGTCCTGGGTATTCGCTCGGGAGAAATGCAAACATATATGCACAAGAACGCCTCTGTGGAGAGGCTCGTAACAACTTCACTCATATTTGCGAAAACTGGAAATAACCCGGATGTCCATCAACAGGTGCGCGGATAAACAAATAAGGCGCATCTGTAGAATGTGTCACTAATCAGTGATGAAAAGAAGTGAACTACCAATATGAGCCACAGCACCGATGAATCTCAAAAACATTATGCTACGCAGTGAGGCGCATGTTCTATGGCTCCATGCACGTAATGTTCTAGAACAGTCAAAGCTAACCCGTGGGCACAGAGATCGGCATGGGGGTTGCGTGAGGGGGGTAGGGAGGTTGACTGGCAGAAGGCACAAGGGGACTTTTTGGAGTCATGTAAATGTTCTATAGCTTGATCTGAGTGGTCGTTATATTGGTGCGTATATTGTCACAACACATCAAACTTAAATTCTGTGCATTTCACGGTATGTAAATTATATCTTAATTTTTTAAAAAAATAAACATAGATATCATCAGCCAGGGGAGAACAGCTATGTAAATTATATACTTCCATATCACAAAATATTATGAAATCATTAAACATCTTCTTTTCCAATAACATTTTCAACAACATGGTAAAATGTGTATCATAGTAAGTCAATTTTGTGAAGGACATAAAACTGTATATTCAGTATAATCTCCAAACCAAAAAAGAAAAAACAACCCTATTTCTGTGAGTCCAAGACACTGTTGATTGCACCGTGTAAGACACCAACATGAATTTCACAACACAGGACCGCAGCCCAAGGTTGAGGCTGAGGCCTGTCCCCTCCCTTAGGCCTCTGCTACGGTTCCAGAGAGAACCCTGACCCCCGCGTCTGAGATGCTGCCCACTCGAGCTCTCTGGTCTTCCCGTATCTGGTGCGCATGTGGGTCTGTGGTCCTCCCGCCACGAGAACGAGCCTTCCGTGAGGGAAAATCTTGTCTTGCTCGCCCTCGGCTTCTAGAACAGTGCCTGATACACAGCACTGCACAGTCAATGTGCGTTCTTACAGTGGTTTTTCTCATTCGGATACAAGAGTCTCCTAAACCGCTCCAGGTAGCCCGCGCGCTAAGGCGGAGCCGCTCGGACGCTCCACTTTGCGTGCCATCAAAGCTCCCTTAGCACTGAGAACGCCGGTGTTTTCTCTGCTTTTCCTATTTAACAATTTAATAGCTCTGTTTCTGTTTTGTTTTCCACAGTTTAAGTGAATTATGTGTCACTGGTTTATTGAGGAATCTCAACTTGTTGGGAATATAAATAGAAACGATTTTATTTCTTCCAAACCCCAATCCAAATGGGATCCGTTGGAGTCGTCTTTCCTGCTTGGTAGGAGGTCCCTTAATGACGTCCTGGCCAGATTCCAAGGTTTCCTTGTCATTTTTGTCTTTAGAACAGCCTCTTGACTAAGCCCTGTTTATTCCTAAAGAATGTTCAGCTCAAACTGAATTTGGCGCCGTGGCCAGAGCTCCCTGTGGCTCTGGTGACTCAGAGGGGCCAGGAAGGTCCCCTCCTGATTCGACTGCACTCTCTGCCCTGCCGGGCCACGTTCGTCCATGTGATGGGGACAGCTCAGAGGAAGACAGCAGAGGGAAAGAGCCTCTGGCCTCTCCTAGTCTCCCATCCGTCGCGGGGGGTGAGAGGCTGCCCTCTTCCACCCAGGACCCTTCCAGGAGCTTCCCGTCCCTGACGCCCTCTGCCTCCCTCTCCTGCTGACCCCAGCTGGCAGTGGTTGCGCCACAGTGCTGATGCATGCTATCTGTGTGCCCCACCCCGTGGGGAGCCTGTGACACGCCCCCAGTCTTATCTAGCTCCCTAGGGCAGCAGGCACCGGGGCTGGGGGGTCTAGCCTCCATGCGTTCTAGAAGCTGGAAACTAAAGGGGTTGGCACTGGCTTCCCCTTGACTGGCCGATTCCCCTCTCCCTCTAATTCCCTGAACCCCCACTGGCGGGACCAAGGCAGGTGGCAAGTCCACTGGCCAACCAGACACCCAGTGAAGGACCAGAATGCCCTTGTCCCCTTCTCAGAGGTGCCTTCAACCTCTGTGGGGGGTTCTCAGAGCCCACTTCCCCCACCCCCGCTCTCTCCTGTGAGGCAGAAAACAGTGCTCGGCCCCAGGCCTCCGCTGTGCTCCGCACGGGCGGGTAGCTCGCACCCAGTCTTCTGCAAGGACTCCAAACACACGAGGACTCGATCTGATGTTTATTTCTCCTTAGGGAAGTCTACGGCGGGTGTTCCTGTGCTGCTGGCAGTTCCCCGCCAGCCAGTGACTCAGGGCCCCAGGCCTCTTCCGTCTCATGGACCTGAATCTTCGCTGCCTGGTTTCCAAGGGCACCCTGACCACGGGCATTAATCCAGCTGGTGGGAGGGGACAGTGCATGGAGGACCCCTCACCCACATTGCGCCGGCTGGAGTCCAGTTGTTGAGCCGCACCTCGTTGCAAAGGCAGCTGGGAAATGCAGTCTAGCTGTTTGCCCAGGAGGACAAAAAAACGGGGTTGCTCAAGAGCCAGCCCACCCACGCAGCACTTTGGTTCTGGTAGGACGGCGTGTCTGAGACAGCCCTCCAAGCTCACAACACAGCTTAGTTACTGCATTTCAGCCTCAGCTTCGGGCCTTAGCCACGAGTTTGGGCCGACAGGAAAAATTGAGCTCAATATCCTGCTATATGTGTGTAATTCGAAATTAAATAGCCTTTCTTGAGACGTTGGTGGAGGCTTTAGCAGGTGTCCTGTGACGCGATGGCTTTCAGAGGTTCACGGGCAAATCACACGAGCTTCTGCCATCTTCGAGAACGCTGAGATCTGACCCGAGAGAGGGGGCAATTTCTATTCGTTTGCCTTGCGGTGCTTGGTGTGTCACCGTCAGGTTTCTCTAAACACAATAGAATCCAGAACATCCGGAAGTTCTGGAACATAAAGAAGGATCCCGGAAAGAGGTGGGGAAGTGGCAAGGCCAGGTGCGGGAGCGCTAAGACCAGAGCTAAGCTTGTGACGAGGGGCGTGGGGCAGGCTGTGGGAGAGGCCAGAGCAGGAGCCCAACACCAGAGCGGCCGCCCAGAGCGTGAGAAGATCCCCTCTGAGGCCGGGGGTGGATGAATAATTTGGGGTGAGGAAAGGGGACAGCAGCCACACTCTCCTGGACCCAGCCACAGGGGAAGGTGCGCGGGTTCCCCATGGCATCTGAACACAGCACAGCCGCACAACGGAGCACGCAGGACGCGGGTTGAACCGCCACTGCCAGGGCATTGCAGGCCAGACTTCGAGAATTCCTGGCTGCGATACCCAGCGAAGAAGGACCCTACGTGCCAGTGTATGGCGGCGAGCACGCAGGGGGCTCCTCCTGACGCTTGCTAATGCAGTAAGAGAAGAAAATACAATTATAAAACATTACAAAGTCATAAAAATACCATTATTTGCAAGAGATGTGATTATATGAAAAATCAAAAAGAATTAACTTCACGACTTATAAAAGCATTGAGATTTCAGCATGATGATGCCTTAGTTCAGGCTGCTATAGCAAGATACCACAGGCTAGGTGGCTTGAACAACAGATATTTATTTCTCACGGTTCTGGAGGCTGGGAAGTTCAAGAGCAAGGTGCTGGCAGGTGCGTGCCTGGTGAGGGCTGCTCCTGGGTCGCAGACCACTGTCTCCTCACTGTGTCCCTTCATGGGGGCTCCACCCTCATGACCTACTCACCTCCCAAAGCCTCACCTCCTAAGCCCAGGACATTGGAGGTTAGGGTTTCAACACATGAGTTTTGGGGGGACACAAACCTTCAGTCTATTGCAAGTGGCAGCACTGAAAACAGTACATCAATCAGTATTTCTAATACGCACCAGGAGTGACCCACTGGGAAAAAAGAGCTATGTTGCACTTGCAATAGGAAAAAGAAATAAATGCAAATCAACAACCTTAAAAAATAAATAATAATGTGGATAAAACTGTAGATTTTGTACGGGACATAAGACGGGATTTAAATGAGTGGAGAGACGTCGCGTAGTCCCAGAGTAGATGACTGAGCATTGCAAAGATGTCAGTACTTCCAAAAAAGCTTATAGGATGAATTAAATCTCAATACAAATTCTAACATAATTTTAATTGTAAAGTCTATCGGGAATGATCCAACTTTGTAAGAATGTATGTGTGTGAGTGCATGTACGTATTTGCAAATAAAAAAAGACCAGAAGAAAATAGGCAGAAATTTTAACCATGTTTTTCTGGGTGGTGGGAGAGCAGATCATTTTTTTCTCTGTAATATTGTATATTTTTTAAAGTATGTAATATGTGTACATAATAGTCTGAATAAATCAATAAATGCTGAACAATTAAGTTCATCAGAAAAAAGCTAACCGAGGAAGAGAGGAGACAATGGTGAGCTTGGACTCTAGCCGTGCGTTGACAAGTGCGCCATGGGGCGTCGGGGCCCCTGCTCGAGAAATGGGTACGGGCACCCGCAGGCTTCTGGACAGGAAATGAAAATGGGGCTGCGATGTGACTGGTCTGTGTGACATGGACCCAAGATGCCCAGCTACTGTCCAGCGTGCTGTCCTTCTGCTCAACCACTGAACCGTCACTGCGCAGCTTCCCTGCCGGGCCCTGAGTCACACAGCAGCGCCGCCTCAAGGAGCACAGCGCTGGGGAGACACACGAGCTCAGGTGGTAACCTGGCAGGTGGGAGCCTGGGGCGGGGCTGGGGCGCAGCCCAGGCATCGCTGGCCCGGCCTGCTCGCTCAGGTTTCTAAGAGGAGTAACATCTATCCTTCTCACACAGCAACAAGAGGAGAAGGGAGGCAGGAAGAAAGACCGGCCTTGCGGGCCTGAAGGCAGAGTGGCGGTGGGAGCAGAGAGCCGGAATGGTCTGAGAGCTGCTGCTGGACCCTCCGCTCTGCGGCAGGCACCGTTCTGCGCATTTATGGATCCCAAGGCCTAGCAGATCCGTTCATGCAACCAATTCAACAAGCGTTTACCGAGTACCTGCTATGCGCCAGGCACTGTCAGAGGTGCTAACAACACAGCTGTGGACACAACAGAGGAAATACGTTATACCTGCCCGACCTGTAACTTGTGTCATGGTCTAGCGGACACAGAGCTAAGTGAGGAACGGACTGACTACATAATGTCAAAATTTCAGTAGGTTACCACACACGTGCGCACACACACACAAAGCAAAGCAAAAACCTGGACACGTGCAGTAAATATGACACACACACCAGGTTAATATCTTTAATACAGAACAAGCTCATACAAATTTATCAGACCCCAGTCAATAGAGCAAAGGACAGTGACAATCCATGGAGGAGGAAATATAACTGCTTAACATGAAAAGATGTTCAATTGTGCTAAAAATCAAAGAAATGCAAACTGAAACAAAATCTACTTTTTTGTGATCAAATCAGCAAATATTTAGCCAAATGCTAATACCCAATACTGCAAGCTGGACGCACTTATCCTTGCTGGTGTCGGTATAAGTGGATACAAACATTTCCGGAAACCATTCTGTCAATATGTAATAAAAGCTTCAAAGGTTTTCATATTCTTTAATTCAATAATCCCACCTCTGGCAGCCTACCTGAAAGAAAACACCCGACACTGGGAAACAGCCTTATGCACGAAGATGCTCATCGATTTATAACAGAGAAGACTTAGCAACAGCGTTAGTGATTAGCGGTCCGCACCGCCACATCTCCCGGAGGGAGAGCACAGCCATCAGCCACGACAGTCAGGTCAGTACCTAGGCGGGGGAGATGGCCATGACATGTTCGGTGCAAACAACTACAAGAAACCATCTCGTTACAGAAGTTAGTTATCACAATTATGTTAAAACAAAATGCAAAGAAACTATGGCTGGGCAGAAAATGCCTGAAAGGTGAGACACGAAAATGTTAAGTATTACTTTTTGCTTTCCTCTACTTGATTTTCCAAAATTTCTGTAACGTATAGGTTTACATGGATAATGAGAAGGCCTGGTGGTGTCGCTGCTTGTGTGCAGAAGGGTGTCAGTCATGCGGAGTGAGGAGCTGAGTTCCCCACCTCCGCCACCTAACCTGTGCCCGGCCGACTGACACCACAGCCAACCGTCTGGCCCGGAGAGAGAATGACACCGATGTCAGTCCCATGTGCACTCCAGGGGGACTGGGGAAGGCCTCCACCCCAGTATTCCCCCCTGCACTGGGGAGCTCCCCCTGCTGGCTCAACAGGCCACTCTTGCTTCCTTCCCCAGGAGCCCCATCTTGTGCCTTCCTCTCTGAGCGCCAAACCATTGCTTTCCAAGCAGAGAACTGGGCCTTACAGCGCTGGTTCTAAGAGGGAGGAGCCTCCACAAAGACCTCTTCCCTCTCCCCACCCAAAGCTCTATGCCTAGCAGGCGGCCGCAGCCTGTCTTAACCAGAGCCTGCAGGTGGACCCAGCCATACCTCCAGGGTTCTGTTTTCCACTCCCTGTCATTACTCACGCATCCATACTTACCTGAGGCCAATGAAATGGGTCTTTGCTGTTTCCTAGAAGTCACCAATATGCTTTAGGACATTAAGTCAATCTCAAGGTCACACTATACTAGGCAGGGGAGTCACTCCGTAATAAATCCCATCTCCAATTATGCCCTGATATGCAATGAAGCTTACTTACCAGACAGGGTGTCATGTAGACCAGAGAGCAGTACAAGAGTCCAAGTAATGTTGACATCATGGAAAACATAGAAAACTTTCCATCACATGCACTGTTTAACACTACTGCCTGTCCCTTTTATAAATCAATACCTTTTCTCTTAAAATTTAGAGAAATTATAACCCCAAAATATGTACAAAGCATCTCCCTTCCCCCACGTTCTTCTCCAGCCTGCTTCCCCTGTCACTGAGGTCTCCCGTGGGGCTGCACAGCGCTGGGTCTCACCCTCCTTAGCTGGGGACTGAGGTGTCTCCCACTAGAACTCTCCAACGTGGGCTTCCTCCAAGTCCCACGTGAAGGGCATAGCCCTGACCCTCTCTCATCCGCTCCAGGTTCCGAAGCTGGGAGGAGCTATCAAGAAGGTCATAAATACACAACCGGCACTGTCCCAAGCCCACAAACGTAAGCACCAAGAGACAAGACACAATCAAAGCTCCGAGCCAAACGAAGCCGGAGCAGCAGCTTGGACCGGGCTCAGCAACCCATATGCAAAGGGCCCAGTCACGGGTGTGGATGGGGACTGTGGCCAGCCTCTCCTACGTGGCTCCAGTCAGTGCTTGCAGCAGCACAACTCTAAAATACAGTGCCCAGTGCAAACATAGTGGCACTTTCAAAAAGCCACCTGGGGAGAGCCAGCATCGTGAGATGGCAGAGTTCCTGCCCTGCTTCCAGGCTGGGTGTCCTACCCTGGCTTGGCTAGGCCACAGGGAGACCTTCCAGGTGCCTTTTCCCCAAGTGCCACTGTACCCCTTCACTTGGGGGCACCTCCACCTGGCAAGTACTAGTCTCACCCACCCAGCTGCTAGAGATGGAATTCTGAGAACTGAACACAAAGTCATCTGTACACCTGCCACCAGCAGTCCCACTCCAGCAATGGTGGCCCCACTGGGTCCTCCCTCCGTTCATGCTTAATGAGCACCATGGTCCCACCTGGTCAGCCTCGGCTGGAGTCCAGGGGAACTGAAGCCTGTATTCAGGCAGTTGTTCAGCAGGGCAATTGGGCTAACAGGGTTTACGATGAGCGGGTGGCAGTGATCTGCGACCCCGGCAACCGCTGAATATCCTTGACCTTGCAAGGCAGTGGTGCTTGAGCATCACAGTCACTTTTCCCAGCATCATCAAAACTCTCAGGAAAAGAGGACGGGTCCCAGGACCCAACCCCTGGGGTCCCATATACATATCTTTGGGGGGGATGGAGATTGTTCTTCTGCAGTCAAGCCAGGGCCCTTCAGACAGGGGCAGACGAACCAGGGTAAGATTCCCCGCCTCCCCCACGGTCTGTCTGGCATTGAAACGCGGCAGGAGCATCACAGTCCAAAGGGCTTGGCCAAGCTCAGTTAGAAAGTGACTTCTTGGTTATCCCCCTGTGAGGAAGCACAAGGTCCCTCAGAATAGGGACATGAGTGCCAGTCCTGCACTGCCACCACACTAGGACCATGGCAGTCTGCAGCTGTCTTTACAAATGATACTGAGGCCCTGGCTGGAGTTGCCAGAGGCAGACACCCTGCTTCCTTAAGTGCTTAAGGATGTTTCCCAGAGGAGTTGGGCCTCCAGGTGTGAGAGGGAGTCAGTTCTCTTAGACAAAGGCCGGACGTGTGATCATCCAGGAATGGGGAGGGTATGCTACATGGCGTCTTTGGAGACCTAGAGACGGTGTGAGCAGTGGAAGTGGCTGCAATGAAGGCCACATGGCACCTGAATGGAGAAGGAAACAGGTCCCAAACTAGGCAAGGCCCAACACCAAGTGACATGTGACAGAGGAGGCGGTGACTGAACACCGGCAGCTGTGGTACTGCCCGCTGGAAATCCCAGGCAGCAAACTGAGTCACTAGCGTCCACTCCTCAGTCTGCTGTGGCCCTCAGGTGTGGATGTGCATGGGTCTGCCGCCAGGGCAGCCTGATGGAACTGCCCAGTGGTCCAAAGGCCACAATAACCTTATTAAGCAGGCAGATTCCAGATTCCCCGCATTCCTGGTGCTACCAGAACACTGGCAGCTAAAGCCAGGCATTAAGGGAGGGGCATCCTCTGGGAGACTCTCCCTTTAGCTGCAGTATCAGTCCTTCCCAGCGGCAGCAACGGGGCACGTACCGAGTGAAGCTTGACCCCAGAAATGCTAGAACTGCCCTCCTAGCAGTGACCACTTGGCCACTGACAGCAGGGATGAGACCCCTGCCTGATACACTGGGCCCTGGCCGGGCTGGTGATCACCTGTGGATGGGAAGCCAGACCTCCCTCTCCAAGTACACCCATCAAGCCACCAGCCTGGCCATAGTGGCTTCTTTCTGTCCAGAGCTCAACAGTGAGAAGAGGGCAACCAGGTGGGAAGCTGTCCTGGGGGCCTGCAGAGGGCAGAGTATGAGCGTCCAGGAACTGAGTCAGGCTGGGAGGGGTTGGTCGGCGTGCGCGGAGTCAGTGTGCCTGAGGAGCGGAGCTGCAGTCATTAGAATAGCTGGGGGTGCAAGCAGGAGGGAGGGAAGCAAGCAACGAATTGCAGGTACAAAGCTGGCACACAGTAACAGGAAGTACAGCGAACTGGGTGACCAGGGCACCCAGAGCGCAGGAAGGAAGATCTCCTGGTGGAACAGGTCTGGAGAGGCAGGAGGGGACGTCTTCAAAGAGGGGCGATGCTGTTGTATGGACATTTCTTCTAAGCAGCAAAGAGCTTATGCTACCTGGGTGGCTGCAGATGCTACCAAGGTGGTGGCGGATTCTCAAAGGTTCCGTGCTCGGGTGGGCAGGGCCGGCGCCGGACTCGTCCCATTGGAAGCTGGATGCACAGGGCAGGGCCCTGTGCCCGCCGCGGCCAGCTGGCGGCAGAGCATCTGCCTTTCCCGCACAGCCCTGTTCGAGGCCGAAGTCTTCCTGATTTGGGCGCGCCGCGCATGCCGGAGCGGGGACTTGTAGGTTCTCCGCAACTCTGCCAGGAACCCCTGATAGTTGTTTCGCAAGGGGCTGTCAGGTTGCATGTGCGGAATAGCCCACTTTTCCGCCTCCCCCGTCAGGCGGGATACAAGGAAGGCCACTCGCTCGGCCTCGCCCGGGAAGCGGGAGGCCTGGAAGATCATGAACCTGTCCATTTGCATCAGGAAGCCCGCCAGCTGGCCCGGGTCTCCGGAAAAGGGCTCGGGCAGAGAGGTCGGCGGGGTGGTCATGGGCCGAGTCCCATTTGAGGTGATAGCAGAGATGGGTGGGGTGATCTGCAGCGCCCCCGGGATGCGGGCCCTGGTGCGAAGCAGGGTCAGCTCGGCCATCACGCTCTCCAGCATGTTGGTGAGGTTGGCCTTCTCGGCCCGCAGGGTGGAGGCCTCCCGCCTCAGCGCAGAGTTGGTGAGGCGCAGGGAGGTCAGGGTGTCAATAACGTCATCCATCTGGGCATTTGAAGTAGCAGAGGCCGGGCTTTCGGCTTTGGACGTCTGTGGCTGGACCATGCTGGCCAGAGTCTGCCCCGGGCCGAGACGGGCCGGGGGGCCAAGATGTGGATGCTGAGTCCGAACCTGGAAGGCGGAAGCGGAGCTGGGCGCTGCAGGAAGTCAGTAGAGCGCGGCGCGCACGGCGACAGGGGCCAGGCGGGCAGAGGCCTAGAGAGGAGCCGCCAGGGCCCAGGCGAGGGCAGCCCGGGGATCGCAGCCCGGGGAACGCGGCTCCTCCACGGCAGACTCGCAGACCGCGGCTCCAGTCGGGAGCCGGACTCGTCCCGGGCCCTGAGGATTAAAAAAATATCTTTTAAGGCTTCGGCTGCGGAGGAGCGGGCCGGAAGCAGGGAGGCGGCGCGGAAGGCGCGCGTGGGCGGCGAGGCCTGCACAAAGCGCCACGGCGCCCACCCCGCGCCCACGGGGGAGAACACAGCGGGAGGCCCTCGGCGGCTGCGGGCCCGGGGGCGGGGGCGGGGCGCGTACCTGGGGTCCCCGCGGTTCCTCCGCGGCTCCGTCTGCCGCGCCGGCCACGACCAAGATGGCCCGCTCGGGGGACGCGGCCAGGCCGATGAGTCACCCGGCGGCCTCCGACAACTGCTTCCCGGTCAGCTAGGCCGGGTGGCGGCGGCTGAGGGCTTGGCAGGTGCAAGGCCCGAGCCTGGCGGGGTCGGGGTCGCGGCGGAGGGCGGGTCACAGCGTGGCCTTTATGCGGGCGGGGCCGGCACGGTGGCGCGGCGGGGGCAGGCGGGCCTCATACGGGCCCCGCTGGTTGCCATGGAGATTGCCAGCTCCCGAGGGCGCTGCGGCGGCCGAGGCCCCGCCCCGGAAGTGGCGAGATAGTCCCGCCCCCCGGATTGCGGCGCGTCCTTCCTCGCAGCCAATCGGCGACGACCGTGGTTACTGTTACTTTATTATCAGCTGTCGGTACTTGTCTGTGAGATTCTTCCCAAGGCTGCTTGCAAGGCTCATTTTGTAGGTGTTGTAATTATTTTTTTGATGAAGTTTACTTTTCTTCTCATTGTAACTTGAATATAAGTTTAATGTAATCTGTATTCATTGTAGCAAGTCTTAAATCAGAGAAGTAAAAAAAATCCTACTTTATATCACTCAGCGTCTCTCCAGGACCTAGAAAGGGCAAATCGTGATATTTCCAAAGTTCCATCCAATTCTTTTTCTGGCATTCTATTACAAAATATTAATTTTTGTACCTTACGAATTATTCTGTAACCGTAGTAGCACATTGAATTTTGAGTATTTTCCTGTTAAAGATAGTTCAAAAGCATGATTTTGAGTTATTGCCTAGTGTTCCTCTGAAATGGTGTACCACAATTTATTTAACCGTGCCCTTTTTGATAGATTTCCATCTTGTTTTCCATGCTGAAGTTTTATAAACCGTACTTGTATATAAATCCCAGGTCCCTTCTCTGCCGGGTTCCCCAGGGTAAATACCAAGAAGTGAAATTACTGGGCCAAAGGGAATGGACTGTTTGACTCGGGATCTGGATGCCTGTCCAGCTTGGCCTTGCTGTGCTGCTTCTGAGCAGTCAATTTCAAGCTGGAGCCTGGCTGGAGAGAGAAGATACCCATCACACCAGTCTTTTGAGGACAGGGTATTCAAAGAGGCTGAAGCTGCTGGCAGCCACCTGCGCTCCTTAGGCAGGCCTGGGCCAGAGCTGTGTTCACTCACACCTACAGTTTTCATTCTGTAATATGGGAATTGGGGCATGAGGGTGTTAGAATTGGAGAAGAAGATGCACACTCCCCCAGTGGGCCAAAGTGTGTACTTTTTGTGGCCGGCTGAAAACTTCTAGGGTATGAAACAAGATGGGAAAGAAGGAAGACTGTGTCCTTAAACTGATTCCATGAGACCTTCCAAATCGTTAACCTTGACTGAGGTCAGTGACTTCAAAAGCAGAAATAGACCCCTCCTGGTTCTTCCAAACACACTTGGGGATCCCGGCTACTCCCATCAGTCTCTGCCCTCAGGGTCAGGGTTGCACCTCCCCAGGCCCCTGGATGCTGGGTCCATGAGTGAAGTGTCTGCTGCAATTCCAGGTGTGGCTGACACCATAAATCTTACATTCTCAGGTGCATTGACTGTAAGGTGCACTCTAATTTCAGAAATAAAACACGAAATTGAAGAAACATGTAGTTTATTTGTATTTCACTTTATTTCCAACAAGATACATGATGGCAGCCCATAAAAATAGAGCAAAATAAAAATTTTAAGAATTTTAAAAATAAGAAGAGCAGAGGAAGAGTATTTGGCTTCTGATCCAGATGATGCCATGATTCATGCTTTGCAGTGCCTGTCTCTTCTGTGAGCACAGAACAGCAATAAGCTACACAAAGAAAATATTGAACGGATATAGGCGGGCTCAAAAACTTCACTATGGTCCAGAAACACAAACTGCTGAGCATTGACAAAGCCATGAGCCTGCTGGGCTCTGGGTCCTGGGGCTTAATAGGAACACAAGGCTGGGAACAGAGCCAGGCTTCGTATTTGAAGCCACAGGCTCGGGGAGTAAGGGGTCATCCTTATGTCAGAAAGAAGCCTTAAAAAGTCTGATTCAGTTGTTTGGAGGCGACAGCTTATGTGAAGGTGTGGCCCTGGGACAAGGGAGGGGACAAGGAAGAATATAGGCACAATCTCAGGACTCTCATGCCACCTGGCTTGACAAGCAAACCACAGAGGGTTGGAATTCTGAACCACCAATGAAAAATGTGTCTCTTGGCCAGGCGCAGTGGCTCACGCATGTAATCCTAGCTCTCTGGGAGGTCGACGCGGGTGGGTCGTTTGAGCTCAGGAGTTCGAGACCAGCCTGAGCAAGAGCTAGACCCCATCTCTACTAAAAATAGAAAGAAATTAGCTGGACAACTAAAAATATATATATATATAAAATTAGCATGGTGGCACATGCCTGTAGTCCCAGCTACTAGGGAGGCTGAGGCAGGAGGATCACTTGAGCCCAGGTGTTTGAGGTTGCTGTGAGCTAGGCTGACGCCACAGCACTCCAACCCGGGCAACAGAGTGAGACTCTGTCTCAAAAAAAAAAAAAAAAAATGTGTTTCTCTGCTACAGACCAGGCATCAAATGAAGTGACCCCAAACTGCTAGATGGGGGAGGGGGCTGAGAGAGAGAAAGCCTTTTAATTCAAAATGAGCCTGAAAACCAAAACTCTGAAGCCCATAAAGACATCCAATGCTAAGAAGAAAAGTCAACAAAAATCAATAATCATAAATGAATTAACTCCATATGAAATTAAAATAATAGTCTAAAATAAAGACTTTAAAATAAGCATATCTGAGATGCTCAGTGCGAACAATGAAGGAATAATATTTGTGAAAAGAACAGATATTGTGGAGAAAAAGCTATTATGCATCAAGGTCAGGTAGCTGTGGAAAAGTACCTTTTTAAAGAAAACATAGTTGATTTTTCATTTCCGGGAAGATGGAGTGGATGCACTCTTGCCTATTCTTTAATAAGGCACAATAACAACAGCTTTTTAAAAAAATCTCACAAGATTCTAATAGATGGAGTGAAGAAGGCAGGCTGGCTAGGGAGCTCAGGACCCGAGAAATGATATGGTGGTGAGTTCCTGGGGTTTTCTTTGGCTCCAATCCCAGATTTGGAGCTGAAGAAGCCAGCCACCTAGAAATGCCAATGGGAGGAGATTAATAAAAAGCCCCCCAGAAAACCTGCTCTCTCTAGCAAAAAAAAAGGAAAAAGCCAGGAAAGGGCAGCCTAGCAAGACAGGAAACTCTTAGATAGTAAACACTCTACTCCAGCCTAACACTGGCAATACTCCTGAAATTCATCTACAGATTTAACACAATGCTTATCAAATTCCCAGCTGTCTTTTTGCAGGAACTAACGTGCTGATTCTAAAATTCATATGGAAATTCAAATTACCTACAATAACCAAAACAATCTTTAAGAAAACTAAGTTGGAGGGCTCACACTTTGCAACTTCAAAACTTCTCTACGATGCTATAGTAATCAAAAATGTGTACAACAGACATGGATCAATGGAATAGAATTGAAAGTCCAGAAATAAACCCTAACGTTTATGTTCCATTCATTTTCAAACAGGGTGTCAAGATAATCCAATGAGCAATGAAGAATCTTTTCTGAGACAACTGGTTATCCATAGCGAAAGTATGAAGTTAGACCCCTACCTCACCCCATACACAAAATCAACTCGAAAGGGATCAAAGACCTAAATATAAGAGCTAAAACTATAATAACCTTAGAAGGAATGTAGGGGTAAATCTTTGTGACCTTGGGTTGAGCAATGGTTTATTAGCTGTAACAACAAGGTACAAGTGACAAAAGAAAAAATAGGTAAATTGGACTTCACCAAAATTAAACATTTTTGTGTATCAAAGGACATCAAGAAAGACAGCACCCCACAGAATGGGAGAAAATATTTGCAAACTATATATCTGATGAGGGTATAATATCCAGAGTATATAAATAACTCATACAATCAAATAATAAAAAGATAAATAACCAATAAAACATGAGCAAAGGAATATTCATTTCTCCAAGGAAGATACACGAATAACCAATGATTACCTGAAAAGATGCTCAATATCATTAGTCGTTGAGGAGCTACAGATCAAAACCACAATAAGATATCACTTTGCACCCCCAGGTAGTATCATAATCTAAAAGACAGGTGATAACAGGTATTAGTGAAGATGTGGAAAAATTGGAACCCTCACACACTGCTGGTGGCAACATAAAATGGTACAACTACTGTGGAAAACAACTCAGCAATTCTTCCAAAAGTTAAATATGAGGTTTTCATGTAACCCAGCAATTCCACTCCTGTGCCCAGGAGAATGAAAAACATATATTCACACAAAGACTTGTACACAAATGTTCTTACAAGCATTATTCATAATACCCCCCAAAAAAGGAACCAACCACCTGTTCATTAACTGACGAATGTATAAACAAAATGATATCATCATACAATGGAATATTAATCAGCCATAAAAAAGAATGGAATACTGATGTATGCTACAACACGGATGAGCCTCGAAAGTATCATGCTAAATGGGAGACGTCAGGTACAAAGGCCACCAATTGTGTGGTTTTTATTTCTATGAAACGTCCGTAATAGGCAAATCCATAGAGACAGAAAGTAAAGCGGTGGCTGCCAGAGTGTGGGGGGAGGAGGAGATGAAAAAGGGCTGCTGTCGGTACAGGGTTTCTTTTCAGGGTGATGAAAATGTTCTGGAATTAATGTTGATGGCTGCACATCATTGTGAATATACTAAAAACGATTACATTTGTTCAAAACATTACAGTATATGAATTATATTCTTAAAAAAATCAATGGCCATTTATGATCGACACTCATAGAAAAATGGGAATAGAAGTGAGCTTCCTCAACTTAATAGGAAGTATCTGCAAAACCTTGTAGTTCACATCACGCTTAATGGCAGAAGACTGGACGCTCTTCCCTTAAGATTGAGAACCAGCTAATAATGTCCGTTGTCACTGCTCCCATTGAGCGTAGTGCTGGCAGTTCCAGCCAGTGCAATTCAAGAAAGGGAGAAAAATGCAAACGGACTGGAAAGTAGGAAATAAAACTGCCCCTAGTTGCAGAGGCATAATTGTCTATGTAGAAAATCCCAAGGAATCTACAAAACAAACAAAAACAACAACAAAAACCTCCTAGAAGTAATAGGTGAGTTCGGCAAGGTTGCTGGATACAATATGAACACACGAGAATCCATTTCAGTCGTGTATACTAGCAATGAACACGTGTACAGAAAAATTAAAGACACAGCACCATTTACAGTCACAGAAAAACACTCAGGTGTAAATTTGACAAGCTAGGTACAGAATTTGTGTGCAGAAAACAACAAAACACAGATGAAAAAAATCAAAGAAGACCTAAATAGAGAGAGACACACTGTGACATGGATGGGAAAAATCAACGTAGTAAAGATACCAGCTCTCCCCCAAATTGATACAAAGGTTTTAAGCAATGTCTGTCAAAGTCCAAGCAAGATTTTGTGTAGACATAGAGAAGATTATTCTAAAATGTATATGAAATGGTAAAGGAACTCAAGCAGCTAAAACGATTTTGGAAAAGAAAAATAAAGTGGGAGGTATCCGTCTGTCCAATTTCAAGATGACTTACATAGCTGCAGCAATTAAGACTAGAATATCTTGATGGAGGGATAGACACAGATCAATGGAACAGAACAGAAAATCCGGAAATAGACCCACACACATAGGCCCAACTGATTTTTTACAAAGTTGCAAAAGCAATTAAATGGAGGGAAAATAGCTGTTTCAATAAATGGTGCTGGAGCTGCTGAACATCCATAGGTTAAAAAAGAAGAAAGAAGACGGAGGAAGGAGGAAAGAGAAGAAGAAAATCTCAGTCTAAATTTCACATCTACAAAAATTATCTCAAAATGGACCATGGGCTTAAATGCGAAACATAAAACTATATATACGGGATAAACTGTGCATACAGGATAAAATCTTTGGGGTGTCGGGCTAGGCAAAGAATTCTTAGACTTGACGTCAAAAACATGATCCATAAAAGGAAAAAATGATAAATTGGACTCTAACACACTTTAAAACTCTTGCTCTGTGAGAGAAGATGAAAATATTATCCAAGCTAGAGACTGGAAAAAATATTTTCAAACCACGTGTCCTATGAAGGACTAGTATCTAGAACATATGAAGAACTTTCAGACTCAACAATAAAGCAGCAAGCAAAGAATCCAGCTATAAAATGGGCAAAAGACATGAACAGGCATTTCAGCAGAGAAGATATGCAAGTAGCCAATAAGCACATGAAAAGATATTTAATAGCATTAGCCGTTAGGGAAATGAAAATTAAAGCCATAATGACGTATCACCACACACATATCAGAATGGCTAAAATAAAAACTAGTGACAATACCTAATGCAGGTGAGGATGCAGAGAAACTGGTTACATCACTCTGGGAATGTAAATGGTACATTTTCCACTCTGGAAAACACTTTGGTAGTTTATTAAAAAACTAAGCATGCCACTGCCATACAACCCAGCAATTGCACTCCTGGGCATTTATCCTAAAGAAATGAAAACTTGTGTTGACACAAAAAAACAGTGCACAAATGTCGACAGCAACTATATAGCCCAAACCAGGAAACAACCAAGACATGAATGGTTAGACAAACTGTAGTATGTCCTTACCATGGAATACTATTCAGCAATAAAAAGGAACAAACTACTGACACACGCAACGATCTGGATGAATCTCTAGAGAATTGTGCTGAGGGAAAAAAACAAAATCCCAAAAGATATGATTCTCTTTAGGGAACAATCTTGACATGACAGCATTATAGAAACTGGTCTATAAGTGGTCACCAGGGGTTAAGGAGGGTTTTGGGGTGGAAAGAAGTGGATATAGCTATGAAAGGGCAACAGGCGGGATCTTTGGCATCTCGACTACATGGATGTCAGGATCCTGGCTGTTGTGCTATAATGTTGCAAGGTGTTGCAGCCGGGGATGTTACCGGTGGGGAAACAGTAAAGGGTATGTTGGGTCTTTTCTGTCTTATTTCTTACACCTGCATGTGAATCTGCAATTATCCCAAAATAAAAAGTTTAACCTAAAAAAGAAAATATAATAATTGAAGTAAATACTTACTAGATGGGATAAAACTTAGGCTGGAGGCCGGGCGCGGTGGCTCACGCCTGTAATCCTAGCACTCTGGGAGGCCGAGGTGGGCGGATCGTTCTGAGCTCAGGAGTTCGAGACCAGCCTGAGCAAGAGCGAGACCCCATCTCTACCAAAAATAGAAAGAAATTA
>CAUYSK010028321.1:0-34826 GCA_963575035.1 Avahi laniger | reverse complement strand
TTTTTTTTTAAAGTATCCCTTGCCACTGCCCCCAACTTAAGCATAAGCAATTAATTAACACCAAGGAAATAAAACGGTGAATTTGGCTTTAATTGCTTTTTTCGGGGCTGGTTTTGTTGCCACCTTTTTTTTTTTTTTTTTTTTTTTTTTTGTGAGACAGGGTCTCTCTTGTCTAGGCTAGAGCGCAGTGGCATCATCACAGCTCACTACAGCCTCAAACTCCTGAGCCCAAGCAATCCTCCTACCTCAGTCTCCCAAGTAGCTGGGATTAAAGGAGCGTGCCACCAAGCCTGGCTAATTTCATTTCATTTTATTTTTTTAGAGATGGGGTCTCCCTATGTTGCCCAGGCTGGTCTCCAACCCCTGGTCTCAAGCAGTTCTTCCACCTTGGCTTCCCAAAGTGCTAGGATCACCAGGGTGAGAGCCCTGAGAGCCTGTGCCCGGCCTTTGCCACCTGTCTTGACGATTACAACAGAAAGAATTAGGGGAAAGCTTCTAGGGGAAGCTCCAAGCGGCAGGATGATTTTCTTTCATGTATCCCACCCATTAACCAGGTGTGTGTGGGGCGGATTGTGGAGGTGGAGGTTGTGCACACACTGAGCTGTCTGGTTAGAGAATGCTAAATGCTTCCTATCAGTGAAATACCAGGAGAATAAATCCTGAAGACCAAGAGTCGGGCAAAACAGACAGCAATGGAGAAGGCAGGCATACTCAGGTTTGACTTTCACCACTTGATACGTGTGGACTTGGGCAAGCCAATTCGTTGCACTTAGGCAGTATTTCCTCTTCCCCGATATAGAGAAGATGGTACCTACCTCCCGGGATCATTGTAGGGACTGAGTAGGGGTAATGGCACTTAGGAGGCACTCAACTGATGCTGCCCTCCCCTCTTCTGCTTACTAAACAAAGCTTACTAAGAAATCTAAAAATGATCGCCTCCTACCACGAGGCTGCTTTGTTCAATAGCCTTCCCAGGTATTTCACCGCAAACTTATCACTTCCATGAACTAATGTTCTAACTCCATAAGAATTTAGTTTATTCTAACTTTACTAAGTTTGGTGGCTTCGCGTGGGTATGTTTGGTCATTCCCAAGTTTGCTCTACAAAAGCAGGAACAATGTCCCTCCGTTCAATTTGCATCCCAGCTCCAAGCTCAGAGCTTGGCACATAATAGGCTTTTATGAAATATTAGAGTGAATAAAATAAATGAAATGAACGTATAAGCTGCACCCACTCCAAACATGGAGAAAAGCCAACAGCAAGGCCTTCAGAACTTCTGTTCATCCCTATTCCCTACTCTTCTTAATTCAAAAACAAAAGACTGAGGCAAACCTCAGCTACAATAAAGAAAGGAAACCGTGTCTCTGCCACATGTCTCAAAAGCACTGTTCCCAGTGCCCAGCTACTCTCTTGCAGGCAGATACCTGTGTAACCATGAATCCTCTACTTGTCAACTTTGTCTTGAAAATAAAGGTATGGTAGAAAGAGTAGTGGAACTAGAAATTTGAAGACGTGATATTAGTTCTAGTTCTAGGCACACGAACACTTGGGTAAATCACGTTATCTCTGTCAATATCATTTTTTCCCATTTGTGAAATGGGGAGAAATCTTCCCTGCATCAAGCATATACCTTACTGGTTCACTGTGGGAGAGAATGAGATGAGACATGCAAACGAGCTAGAACACTGTAAAGCTCTATAAAAAGACAGCGAACTGTTACAATTAACATGTGCTTAGAAGTGAGGCTGAGGGCACTGCCACGAGAGCCAGCATGAACAGGAGGGGAGGCGCCATCATTGGCTGGGCACTTACAATCTACTAGAACCAGCCAATGTGAACATACTCCTATTTGCTGACTCTGTGCCCTGTCTGCAGTTCCTCTTCAGTAAAACCTCAGGCCCAAGTCATCCCAGGAAGACAGCCAGAATTAAGAACATGTTCTAAGACTTTCAGGTTAGTGTATTCTAGTTGAATATGAAAAATAACACTTCTAACTTGCATGAGGATTCTTGATGATACTTTAAAAACGCATTGTTTTTTAAAGTATTTTTAGATATCCGCCCTCAAAAATCTTGTTTAGATTGTTGTTTTAGACTTTCTATGAAGAAAGAGAGTGCTAAGGGAAATTTTGAGCCTAACATTTGTCTCAAAAGAAAAAAAATTCTAAACCTGAAGTATGAAATTACCAAAATCTTATCTATTGATTTATTCTTCAATGGTACAATTTAGTGGCATGCTTGATCCAGCTAGCACTGACTCACACATGCCAATTGTGTGCATATCTTCCCAATTCCACTTTCATCAATGTTGGTAGTGGGAGAATTTACACCATAGAAATTGGCAAGCTAACAAATCAGGGTTTGTTTTTCCTCCCCAAGAACCAGTCGTTAAACATTTACCAGCACAACACTGCTTCGTGATTCCCCTCATGTCAAGTTGTTTAATTTCTCTGATGTCAAGTTGTTCCTCAATGTCTGAAATTCCTTCTTCCACAGTCACATTTCCAAGTCTTTTCCCAATTAATTTAAGATTTCTATTTTCTAAATTGGTTAAGTTCAAAAATTTGGTCTAGAAAACAGGTGGAACCATTTTTACTTTCCGTAAATCTTCTTTCTTCTTACTTTTCCTCTTGTATTTTCCATTCTTGCTGAACTGTCAAAATCATCTACCCTTCTTCATCCTATACATTATCCTCATCCAGGCTTTCCATCCTGAGCCTTTCCCCTCAAACTAGCACAGCAAAACGAAATACACAAAATAGAAACAGACTTCAGATCCTTTTGTTTGTCATGCACATAGCCAGCACTTACAAATTATTTGGGGAATTACAAGTGAATGAAAGGATGTATCTTTATCTGCTTTACATTTCATATGCACCCACATTTTGTCATCTTTCTCATCTAGGAAATTTCTTGAAGGGAAGAGATCATCTTGTGCATTGGCTATAACATAGTAATAAACCTAGTTAGTCACTCACATTCAAACCCTCCTCACTAACAATGACATCAATTTGTGAAATTGATGTCAGTTGAAGTCTCCTCATTGTAAGTATGATCTGGTCTTTTTACCAATTGGAAAACTCGATTCATATTCCCTAGCTATTACTTGAATAAATTATGTAGACTCCTTTGGCTTCAGTTTTCTGTAAAATGGGGGAAATAATAAGAGTAATATCCACTTTGCAGAACTATTCTGAAGGTTAGTGATAATAGTTATACAGCCCCTGGTATAGTACTATAATAATTATTATTATTATTCATCTGGAAAATGTTACATTGACTCTGTTATCTTGTAGTCCAGGGATGAATATATATACTTTCTTGATAAATTTTTCTCTTTGTCTATCACTACAACATACTTTGAAATAATTAAAAGTTGATTTTATTTTACTTTATTTATATTATTATATTATATTATCCCATAAAATATGAATTAAAAAATATTTTTTAAATAGTGTCCAAAAACAGGCAAGACAAAGTCTATTTCCCGAAGATATTCCATGGTTATAATGTCAAATATGACTTCAGGCTTTTTCATATATATACAGGAGTCCCAAAAGTCTCCATACAAAGGAAAAATTTTGTAACATTTTGTAATGAATATTTTGTAAATAAAGGTATATTTAGCTACAATTTCCCATTTTCCCTATGTATGGCAACGTTTGGGACACCCTGTATAGTTATAAAAATGAAATCAAGTTATATATCCTGTTCTGTAAGCTACCTTTTCCACTTCACATAGCATGGAACTCTGTTACATCGATAAATGTAACATGCAGCAAGATGTTAATGTCCACAATGCATTCTGATTTATGGATTTCACACCACCTATCAGAAAGCAAGTCCAAACATGGCTATGATAACCTATTATAGCTTTTAGGAAAATGTCAGGGATGCTTTTCCCAGGTGCCTGAGGGAGAAAGGAGTGGCCAGACAGTGCTACAACTTCTGAAAAGTTAAGCAGAGACTGATGAGTGCTGGATACTTGTCAGATCTTAGTAAGGCAGAGAATGCGGGTAACAAGACAGAAGGGAGTGACATGAACTAATATCTTATAGCTAGCTGGCTTGATACAGGGTAGGAATTTTCTTAAGAGACTCCTGGAGAAGAGAACCAAATGGGAGGCTTAGTTCCCCCTTCCTGTACTCCCTCCCTTATAATGTGTATAATGGGGAATAAAGTGTTTCATAGCTCTGCCCTAAAACCAAGAGCATTGGCCGTCTCCAGCAGATTAACAGCACAGGGGCTACTGCTGTTGCCAACTGGCCTGTTCATCATCTTTGTTTTTTCTGGGTTTCTGAAAGGAAAGAGGAAGACTTCAGGTGATTACATTTTTAGTGTAAACTAAAATGGGGCTAGTTCAGGGCAGGGACTAAATAGCACAGGGTAGTAAGAAATATAGCTGAGCACTCTCCACCCAGTTTTCTAAACCATTTTTCCCTACACTTCATTTCAAGCCATAAAGAAATCATTTGAAACATTCAGTGTTGTTGAGATGCAGGTAAAATACTTATTAATTTGAAAATTAGCATTAGAATGATCAAATGTTCCAAAACTGTTGTGGTTGAGCCTGTGTGTTTGAGTTTTAATGGATTTGATCTTTTATTCAACTCATCGCTGCCAGCAGCAAAACATGAGTTATAAGAACGAATTTTGTTTTTGAAAATCAGCACATCAAAAGATAGAAAGCTATTATTACTCAGAAAAGGAAAGGAAATGGGGCAACCGGCTTATTTCGTAGTTGTTTTTTGCATCCTTTTGGATGCAAGCACAAAATTGCCAATGATGTCTCTTAGCAAAATTGAGTTGAGGCACTTAGTCGGAAAAAGTAGCCATAATATTACCCTTTCTTAAATTCCCCCAAATCATTCATTGGCACCATCTTGGACAACTGCCTTGACTCCCATTCCACGCCTTTGCTTACTCGTTCCCTTCTGCTATTTGGCTCAAGAGCACCCTCGGAATAAAGCAAAGAAAATACTTGTTACTCTGAGCATGATTCATTTCCACAGCAGAGTCCCGTTTTGAATTGCTTTTCCTCCTCTTGTGTGGTCATCCCTCCCCTCCCGGCTTTGCAGAACTGAGATCTACAGCAGAATAACTGCTTTAGGCCCCAAGGAGTTTCTATTCTTTCTTAAGAGTTCCCATTTCCTCACATCAAGAGTGGTTAATTAAAAAAACCTCTGATTGGTTGTATTTGTTGTGCTTCCATGTTGAGCTGCTATTTAAAGGGTTTAAAATGAGGTTGGTTTCTGTTGCTGCCTTTCCTATAGCCAGTTAATCACAGGATTCTTTGCCACACTGAGGCCAGAAAGGGGATGGCGCATGCAGTAAGTAAGGAAACCACTGATTATAGGCCAAAAACTAATGTGCTTACACAACATGAATTGTTTAAGACACTTTGAACATTGTTTTATTTGTTTTCAACCATCCTTTACTCAAGCGCTGTTTCTCTAGGACCCAGCACTGGGCCTGGCAAATTTATTAACGAGTGAACAGGTTTCTAGTTGTCCCTTGAAAGGCTGACTGAAGTAATAACAAGCTTTTGCTCCAGCAAATCAAAACTGGAGTTTGGTTTGGGGAAGTTCTATACTGATCACTCAAAATGTGAGAGCTTTCTGTCCTCCTTCCTGGCTGGGCTACTGTGACCTACTGATGATAATATTAAAATTCAGAGGAAACTCAATGAAACATTTTAAAAATCAATGAAACTTCTCAAAATCGTGTTTTAATGAAACATTTGCAGATTGCATTTGCCTTAAAGTATAGTCAGATTTAAAATTCAAGTGTAAATATGCAATTTAAGTTTTGTTGAACCCCAAATATAGACAGAATGCAAAAAATTTATTAATGTCTACCTCGACTTCAGTTCTGTTGATCTCTTCCCCTTACATTATACACACCCCACCACCACCGCCACCACCACCCACTCAAATTCAGCTTACTTTCCTGACTATCGTCTCTACCTGCTCTCAACTTTCTGGCATCACTCTGGCATTGCATTAGTAAGAAATTCCTTTTGTTTCAGGATCTTAAAATGCATATAAAATATTTAGTGTCAGACATGGTACTAAGCGTCAAGAACTCATGAGTTCTGACTTGCTTCTCTGTTCTGGCTTGCTGTATACCTTTAGACATGTCTCTAAATCTCAGAGTTTCAGCTTGCACGTCTATAAAGTGGAGATAATTCAGCTGACCTGTTTCATAGAGGTGCTGTGTCGAATAGTTAATTAGTGATTATAAGATACACTGAAAACACAGTGTACTAGTGTACTAGATAAATGCTCATAAATAATGACATGTTACAGAGTAGGAGGGCTGCATTAAACCAGTTTTATCTATAAAGAAATTAAAATACAGTGAAGTTTTCGTGTCATATCCAATGTTAAAGATGATAAAAAGCATATTCTAGCTTACTTCCTTAATGTTTTCATCATTCTGCCTTATTGACAACCAAAGGGGTAAAAAACATAATATGATACTAAATAATCTGAACGAATTATCCTAGATGGTGTCAACTTAAAATCATGAGATCTATAAATTTGGGGAGGAGAGCTTCATTTCTTGTAAAGGGTTGCAGCCTACAGGCTGGGCTGGCCTCCGGCAGAAAGCAAAAGCAGATATTTCAAAGGAGGAAGGGTGAGATGGGAATTTATGCTGACTGAGTATACATATTTAATAGATTATAGGAAGAGCTATGAATATTCACAAAGGGGAGGTGTGCGCACGCATAGTGAGCAACTGTGCATGTTACATAGTCCCCTGTTCACTTTGGGGTGGAGACTTAACATTTAAATGCATTAAAACTAGGTTCCATTCATCAAAAGGTGAAACGGAGACCACAGAGTCATCCTGTGTGCAGCCTTTGTAAACCAGCCAGAACCAGTCCATGGTCAGTGGTCTCTTAACAGGAAGGAACGTTGGTCAGTTGTATCAAAATCACAAAAAGGGAGGGAAGTCTGCGTGCAGTGTGAAGCAGTTGGTTGAAATCAGTGGTCGAGCAAATCTTTTGAAAGGGGTGGTTTCTCTTTAACCCTTAGGAAAGAAAGTCTAATGTTGGTTAGCAAGGGAGGGTATAATGAGGCATGTCCTACCTCCTGTCCCATCATGGTCAGGAACGTAGTTTTTAAGGTTTCTCTGGGACCCCTTGGCCAAGAAGGTGTCCATTCAGTTAGTTGAGGGGCTTAGGATTTTATTTTTACTCTATTTTACTTTATAGTTAATTTCTGTTTAAATCTGCCTACAACTTCTGTATGCTACTGAACACTACCTGATAGTGTAGCAACAAAACCAACTGAGAGCAGGAGTAATATTAATCATTGATTTCTGTTTTGTTTTTGTGTTTTGTGGCTGGAGCAAAAAGAGTCAATAAAGGCATCGGGCCAATCAAGAACCTTCTATGACCACGGCAAACCAGTCACAAAACCAAAAGATAATTTGCATAGTTAGTACGCCAAGAAGATGCTAATATTGTGTAAATAATGACATTGAGTTCTTTTCTCTTGAATTCTAGGCTTCACCATGTCCCGTAAGACAAGAGCTTGTCCCACCTCTATTCCCACAAACTGTGTTCAGTGCTGCAGTCATTCCAATGTGTTTGAAGGATGTTTACCCCTGAAAAATGAATAGAGGCAGACACACCTGATTCTTTCATTTATCAACTTTGCTGAGGATTACCAGGCAGAAAACAATGCCATAACAACTGTGACACATGACCCACCTTCTGGTGTGGAGACTACATCACAGCAGATACGATCCTAACACTACAGTAAGACACAAAGAGAAAAAGAGAACATTTAAGGGAGCAAGACAGTTTCAGATTATGCAAAAGTTAAGCAAGGATACAAAATTGACCCATAAAAATATGAGACATAGGCAGAATTAGATGTTCTTATAAGGCAAAAAATGTGGCCACACTTAAAACAAAAACTAGGACCTATAGACCAAAAGGTTGAAGACTATAAGCCAATTATAATGATAACTAGCATAAATAAAATATATCGATAAGTGTTCTACTACATAAACTACATGTATTATAGCATTTCATTCTCACAATCACCTTTGGAGAAATTTATCCATTCATTTAAACACATGTGTTTAGTCTTCAGTTTCCAAGTAGGAAACAGTAGATGATTATTTCTGCTACAATGACTTTAAAAGCCCAAGTGCAGTGTAAAAAAAATGAATGTATTTTAAGAGAACTTGGAAAGTCAAAGAATCAAGAATAATTAAAAAAATCACAGAAGGAAGAGCCCTTCTGAGATGAGCAGTCTGTGACTGACCATTTTCTTTTGTGGAAGATTTGCCAATTCTAGACATGGGCTGATGACTGGGCTTGGCCCTCACAGAGGAACTTTACTGGGAGAATAAGAAATCAGAAAACCTTTTAGTGGTCGTGTGGGATTGGAGGGACAATTGGAAACTTCAGGCATCCTAAACACATAGTTAGTTTTTCCCACAGTAAGCTGAATTCTGAAACTAGGAAGCTTCTGTAATGCAAACGCAACTCTCCTGTAGCACCGTGGTATTTAAAAGACAAAGTTCCACTTGAGGATGGGACCTGCCTTAAACACAGGGCTGGACTCTTCCTCAAGACATTTGGCAAAGTTGGAAGCGTGGGAAGCAGGAGGCCAAAGACCAAAGGCCCAAACCTCTGAAAGGCAGACTGAATCTCCCAGGTTTTAAGGCTAAGGTGATAGAGACATTCAATAAAAAGACTTGGAAGAACATGCTTGAGAAACAGAAGTGAACTGATTCAACCTGAGTCATGTATATCTGCAGCCTTAATGCAGGTTGAAATGAGATGACCAGCCCCTAACACTATCTTCCTAATATAGAACCCCCAGTGATATAAAATATTACATGGAGCTTCTAAAGATCCTATGCACAATGTTTGATGTACAATTAAAAATTACTAGATTTGTGGAGAGCTTGGAAAATGTGGCTGATAATCAAAGAAATAAAACATAATGGTAGGAGATCTGAGATGATTTGCATGTTGGAATTAGTAGATTAGGACTTTGACATAACCAGTTCTAATATATCAAAGAAATTAAAGAAAAAGAAGGGCAAAATAGATGAAAAGATAAAAAATTTCAAGTGAAAATTAGAATTTATTACAAAGAATACAATTGACATTCTAGAACTACAAAACATAATATCTGATAAGAACTTCTTGAATAACAGCAGAGTGAACTGTAAAAGACAGCACAATTGAACTAAAAGATAAATAGAAAATGTCCAAATTGAAAGACAAAAAGAAAAAATTTTGAAAAAAAAAGCTGAATATAAAAAGATATGTGGTATCCAGTGAAAATGTTGAAATTACATGTAATTGAAGTCCTAGAATAAGACAAAAAGGGAAACGGAGAAAATGAGGCAGAAGCAGTATCTGAAAGGATAGTACCCAAGAATTTTCCAAAGCTGGTAAAAAACATCAATCCATAGATTCAAGAGGCTTAGCAAACCCCAAATAGGATAAATACAAAGAAAACCACACCTAGGTACATAATGGTCCAACAGCTACAAACCAATAATAAGAAAATGTTAAAAACGCCAGAGGGAAAAAACATGCAACTTTTAAAGGAACAACAAGATTGACAACTGACTTTTCAACAGAAACCAGGAAATCCAGAAGAAAGGAGAATGATATCTTGAAGCTTCTGAAAATTAAAGAAAAAAAGCTACTAATCTAGAATTTTATACCCAGTGAAAATATTCTTCAAAAATGAAGATGAAATAAAGATGTTTTAGACAAACAAAAGCTGAGAGAAGGTATTACCAGCAGACGTTCATGAAAAAATGCTAAAAGAAGATTTTCAAAAGTGGAAAATGATTACTGCTGGAAGTAATCAAGAGCACTGGTAAGAGTATGTATTTGTTTAAAAAAAAAAGATTGTTTAACATAAAAGTAATAATGGCACGATCAGGCTATAACATAATGTCTTACTTTGTTTTCTCTTGGTATAACTGAATACCAAAGACTAGGTAATTTACAAAGAAAAGAAATATATTTCTTATAGTGCAAGGTCAAGGGCCACATCTGGTGAGGACCTTCCTGGTGGGGACTCACCTGAAGGCAGCACAGGGCATCGCATGAGAGAGATGGCCAAATTGGCTTTTAAAACAGGATCAGTCTTGTGATAACTAACCCACTTCCTCCATTGATCCATTAATCCACAAATGGATTAATCCATTCATGTGGACAGAGCCCTCTTGACCCCATCACCTTCCAAAGATCCCATTTCTCAACACAGCTGCACTGGGGACCACGTTTCCAACACATGAACTTTTGCAGACACATTCATACCACAGTACATATGATAGAAGTAAAATATATGACAACAATAACACAAAGAGCAAGAGGGAAATAAATAGAGTCTAAGTATGGTAATGTTCTTGCATTATTCAGGAAGTGATAAAATTATTAATTTAAAGTAGACTGTAATAAGTAAAAATGCAAATTTTAATATTAGGGTAGCCATAGAAAATTAATTTAAAAATCAATAACTAAAAGGGCAATAGAGAAATAAAAAATGGGATAATGAAACATTTTTATTAATCTAAAAGTAGAGAAGAAAGGAGTAATGAAGGAATAAAGAGACAGGCAAACAAAACAAATAGGTAGAGATCTGAAACTCCACTATATTTATAATCACATTTACTGGACAATGGATTGAACAATCTACACAGAACACAAAAATTATCAGTCTGCATGAAAGGAATAAGCCCCATTTATATGCTGCTAACAGAAGAAACACTTCTACTCTGTGAATACAAAAAGTTCGCAAGTAAAAATGAAAAAAGATATGCCCTGCAAAATTTAGCACAAAGAAAACCAGTGTAGCTATGCTACCATGTGACGCCATAGACATTAAGACAAGACATGTTATGAGAGAAAAAGTGGGGCAGTTCATATTGATTAAATGGTCAACAAACTGAACAGAAAATCCCAACAACCCTAAATTTGTGTACACCTAATAACCTAGCTTCAAGATATATAAAGCCAAAGTTGACAGAGTTAAAAGAGGGAACAAACGATATATACTTGACAACTTATGAAGTACTGAGATTATAACGTCGAACAGAGAGACAAGGCCTTTGTCCTTAAGGAACTTATTGTCTAACACAAGAATGTTTTAAGAGGTAAACAACAGTTCCTCTCACTTTTGAGCTAAAATACTATTCTAAATACTATCACCATTCTCATTTTAAAACAGAAGTTGAAGAAGTCTGAGACACAATGTCACTTAGCTAACAAGTGGCAAAGTCAGGACAAGAATCAAGGTCTTTCTGACTCAATACTCTGAGCTTTTAACCACCGTGTCAGCACTTACATTCCAAGGACAATTTCTTTTCAATTGGGGATTTATATGGAATGGTCGACATTTGATTGATTTAAGTAAGGGCATTTAAAAAGTAACAACCACCATCTATTCATTATCATCATTATTTTGGTGCCAAAAATATGAAGGCTATAATTTCAAGTGAAAATACATCAATCCTTAAAAAATGATATTCAGCAACCTTTTACAGATATGTATAAATAAACAAACAATTTCTCCCCTCTCTTTATAACAAACCAGTGAAAAGATCGACACAGGTCTATTTTCTGGCTTTAGGGAACTGACTAAATGAACTAACAAAGGGTAAAATGCAATCAAAATTACTTACTTAATAAGACCTCAGCTAATGATAATATAGCCAAATAACATAAAGAAATTTAAAAACACAAAGAAACAAAGAAATACAAATTAAAGTCTACTACCTAAAGGAGAAAAGATGATTTCCAGGCATTTATTCATTATTGTACAGTATTGAGTTCCTATTAGGTCAGGTGGACAACAATTAATAAGACTGACCTTATCCCTGCTTTCCTGGAGTCCATGTTCTACAGTCTACAACCCAGAATTTACAGTCTAGTGGAAATCAGGTAAACAGTTGGAACAGAACTTTGCCATTTATCTCACTTCAGACAGTGTACCAATTGTTTGCACTCTCAGAGTGCCATTAAGAACATCAACACAATCACAATAGCTAGGCCATGGATTCTGATACCATGCAAAGTAAAAGACTATATATATTTTATGAGTATAACATATATATATGTATTTATATGTCATTTGCCCCTATTTCAACTATGTCCCTTTTCTTACTCGCCATCCCAGCCTTTCTCATTGATTTGAACATCAACTTCATCAAATAGTAAATTCCTATATAAACTTTACTGTTGAATTTCCAATTTGATGTCCATTTTTGTGTCAACTCCAAATTCCATTAACTTGTGTAACTATGTAATATATTTTAAAATCCCTTGGGGTCAGTCTCTCATAGTGATATTCTTTTCCAAATTTCCTTTGAAATACTCATTCATTCATTATTCTGTTGGGTTTCTTACTGGAATTGCCATTAGGTTTTAAAAAGTAATTCATAAAATCTTAGCAATGCTCTCCATGAAAACTTTTTTATCAGCACAGAAATTTATTTTTTATTAATTTTTCCTGTAGATTTTTTTAAAAAGATAAACACATAACATTGAACTAAAATTCCATGATCATAATCCTGCCATGGGCCAGGCTAAAGTAATTTAAATACAGAAGTTTGCTGCCCTGTCCCCAGTGACTTAAGGCTTTTTGTTCCCTTAGAGAGAAGGGTCCAAACTGGGGTGAGGGGCTTCATGCCTTTTCTCCTGGTGATGACCAATCTCCTCCTCCAAAATCTGCACCACAAAAGAGGCTCTCTCTGATACCTTGGCCTGACCTTAATCCTTCTCATGAGCATCCAGAGAAGTTCAAGGAAAAGAGCATGCTGATAAATGTGAACTCCCTCACTCGACCTTTAGAAGTTCATTGATATTTCAGCTGATTTCTTCCCACTCACTTGCATCTTCCTTCATGCTTTGCCAACCACAGGTAAGTCAATTTTGTCATACTTGCCTTCTTGGGGGAGGGTGGGGGAAGTGTCCCTCTTTTTATTTGTCTGCCTGATTGGGCACAACCTCAGCTCTCTGAGGGCTTCAAGAAAGATTATAATGTGGTAGTTTATCTGGCCTTTTCTCATTGTGAGGCTACAGGTGGTATTCCTTCCAGCTTTTTACATCCTAGGAAAAAGCAGACCTCTGCTTCATTCTGTCATTGCCTCATAGGTAACACAAAGACATTTATATTTAGGCTATACTTGCTGATATAGTCATCCCTCTATATCCTCGGGGGATTGGTTCTAGGACCCTCACAGATACCAAAATCCGTGGATGATCAAGCCCCTTAGTACTACAGTTGGCCCTCCACATCTGTAAGTTCTGCATGCATGGACTCAACCAACAGAGGATTAAAAATATTTTGAAAAAAGAAAATTCCACAAAGTCCAAAAAGTAAAATTTGAATTTGCTGCATTCTGGATATTCTTAATACATTGAATCCATATGAATGAAGTGATGTGTAGGCATTGTATTAGGTATTATAAGTAACCTATAGATGATTTAAAGTATATGGTAGAGGAAGTTGGGAGGGGGAGGCATGATGAAAATTGGTTAATGGGTACAATGCACATTATTCAGGTGACAGACACCTTAAAAACCCTGACTTGACCACTATGCATGTAGCAAAACTGCACATGTACCCCCTAGATTTGTACAATAAAAAGAGAAAAAAAACAAAGAAGGCTATGCATAGGTTATATGCAAATACTACATCATTTTATATAAGGACTTGAGCATCCATGGATTTTAGCATCCGCAGGATTCCTGGGACCATTCTCCCAGAGGCATTGAGAGATGACTGTGTTTTTATAAATGTAACCTACACACATCCCCGGTACACCTTAAATCATCTCTTAGATTACTTATATTATCTAGTACAATGTAAATGCTATGTAAATAATTGTTATACTGCATTGTTTTTAGTTATGTTATTTTTATTGCTGTGTTGTTATTTTTATGATCTTTTTTTATAGTTTTGATCCAGAGTTAGTTCAATCTGCCAATGCGGAACTCATGCATTCGGAGGACTGACTGTCATTAACACACTAGCCTGTTTAATGCGCTAAATATCCTTATCTTTAAGTCAATATCACTCATCTATTAAAATAAATCTTACATAGAACCACAATATGCAAAAGAAACCAAAGAGAAGCTGTCTAACTGTACGAAGATGAGTGACCAGACCCACCCTCTCTGCTCTGGTGATCCCAGCACTCCTAGGACTCAAAGAAACATGGTATAGAAATTCTGCTTTGCTGAAATATCCCTTAGAAACTGATTAAGAGGAACTGAGAACTGAGCCTGAGCACAGCCATTTCCAAACTTTTCTTGATGCCTCACCTCTATAATAATGTACCCCTAATATATAAATATATATGTATATATATATGTGTATGTGTATATATATATACACACACACACATATACATACATACACACACACAAACAAGTCAGAAATATTTTTAAAGATCAGATATTTTTTAAAAATAATGTAGAAGTTCTTATGCTTTCTTCCCACATCTCATTGAATTATCTTTCACATTCTCTGGAGGACAGACACCGCCAACTTGCAGATCATTGTTTTAGCAAATGTTATGTAATTTACTCTCCACAACAGGAGTAGGCTACTTCCTCTTTCCCCATGGCTCTTTTCCTCTCGCTCTTACAATACTGGGCCTACTGATTCCTCCCAACTGCAGCACAGTCCAATCTAAGGATCTGGCCCAATACAGTGTTGGGTGCAAGGAAATAAGAGCAGCCTTGATTCCCCCATTGGTGGAATGTGGAACTACCCTACCTACACTGGGGTCGTCTTCAGTATTGTGTCCTGGGAAATTCCTGTTCTCTGGCTGATTGGTGCTGACCACTACTGCCATGCCTCTGAAATTGTATGCAGTTTCTCACTGGTAGCCAATTCTGGTAACGGGGAGGTTGAGGAGGAATTCCTGAACATAATTCAAGGATGAAGGAAGGAGCAGGTAAAAGGGACAGTAGATAGGCCTGGAAATTCTGGATGGCACCCAGTTAAGTCAGCAGGTTTTATAGAAGAGACATCTGTAAGTGGACTATGTAAGTCTGAAACTGCTTACATTAGGATTTTACATCTACTCGGCTAATTATTGCTTATTTTACCGTGGGAAAAGCCATGGTTAAAATAATATGAAGATACCTCCTACTATAGTTGAAGACACATTACAGGTCAATCAGGCAGGTCTTGCAGAAAGGATGTACCCAAATTATGACTGAACCATCAGATAGAGTACCATGCTAAGTTGTCATCAAGTACACCCTAAATAATAGCTGCTATGATTTGGCAAAACATTAAAATATAAAGTTATCGCAGTTAAAAGGAATATTTGTCAGTGATAATCAGACAATATTTTGGAGTTCAATGTCTTTTAGGAAATGGGAAGAACTTTCCAGATTAGTCCTCATCCTGGAAGTTCCTCATTACAGAAGATAGAGAGATCATCATTTCCATCACAGCAGCATGGGAAAATCAAAGGCAATATGTATTCGTAGTCAGAACTGCCATGTATAGTTGTGTATCCTGTGCACTGAACAACTCTCAGGGAACTCATTCCCACTAAAATGATAGGACACTATATAACCACTTAGTGGTTCTTATATGTGCTATTGACTCAAACAGACTATTTTGGATTCTTGGTCTGCTAGTTTTATAAACTTGGAGAAGTTATTTAACCTCTCTGTACTTCTATTTTATCATCTATCAAATAATAATAATAATAATAATTTTCCTTATAGGTTAGTTATAAATCTCAAATAGTAAAAAGTTCTTAAGCCAGTGTGGTAAGCAGAATAATGATCCCCAGTGATGACTTCGTCCTAATCCCCAGAATCTGTGATATGTTATGTTACATGACAAAGGAGAATTAAAGTTGCAAACAGAATGAAGGTAGTTAATCAGCTGACCTTAAAATTAGACTGTTATCCAGGACTATCAGGATGGACCCAATGTAATCACATGTTCCCTCAAAAGCAGATGAGCAAAGCAAAAGAGTAGGTCAGAGAGAGATGCAAGGACAGAAAGCAGATGAGAGATTGGAAGCATGGGAATGACTCAACCTGCCATTGCTGGCTGAAGATGGAGGAAGAGCTATGGGCCAAAAAACGCAGGCAGCCTCCAGAAGCCGGGAACTTTCCTCAGCTGAAAGCCAGCAAGGAAGCAGGGACCTCAATCCTATAACTGCAAAGGACGAAATTCTGCCAAAAACCTAATTGAGCCACGAAACGCATTCTTCCCTGGAGCCTGCACAAGGGAATGCAGTCTGCTGGCATCTTGACTTTAACTCAGTGAGACCCTTTTGGATTTCTGATCGAAAGAACTTTAAGATAATAAATTTACATTGCTTTAAGCCATCAAGTTTGTGGCAATTTGTTACAGTAAGAGTAGAAAACTAAAACTAATATATCCATTCACAAGATTGCTATTATAATCAGTGTTTATTCATTTACTCAATCTTTAAAAATATTGACTGAGGGTATAACATGTGCCTGGTACTGTGTTAAGTACTGGGATACCAAAAGAAACAAACTGGTAAGGACCTTGCTTTTATAAACTTACCTCTTAGTAGAATATAACCAGAACTAGAACAAGGGGCAGGAAAGCACAGAAAGTAACTGTAGGGAGTTTGCTGAGTACACAGTTGGCCCTCCATGTCTCTATAGGTTTTGCATCCGTGGATTCCACCAACCATGGATCAAAAAATGGATGGTTTTGTCTGTACTGATCATGCACAGACTTTTTGTTCTTGTCATTATTCCTTAAACAATACAGTATAACAAGTTACATAGCATCCGCATTGCAGTGGTCCCTTGATATCCACGGGGGATTAGTTCCAGGTCCCCCTGTGGACATCAAAGTCTACAGATGCTCAAGTCTCTCATGTAAAATGGCATAGTGTTTATATATAACCTATGCACAACCTCCTGTAGGGGTTCCTGGAACCAATTCCCCATGGATATCAAAGGATGATTGTATTATCTAAAAAAGTAACCTCTAGAAATACAAGTGATGAATGCTGAGCAATCATGGACAAAGAAGTTGAGAATTTTCTAAATTGATTTTTTTTAAGTCGCTAATACAAATGAGTGAAAATATTGTAACAAAAAAATTAGTCTGTACAAAGAGGATTATTTTATTGGCTCCCTTCCTTTAGAGCTAACTTCTAAGGTAAAAAGCAAGAAAATGCAGCACAGATGAGCACCTTCATCTCTACTAAAAGCTGTGGCGCTGCTTGCCAAAATAAAGAAACCCACCCCATTCAGTGTTGCAAATCTTTCAGTTCAAATTTCTGGTCACAAAGGAAACAACACCAATTTTCAACATTCCAGTTCTCTGAGCTGGCTTCCAGAGTCTTCTATGCCTACTTTTCAAGGAGAATGAATCGATGCCATGGTCCTTTGTTACTTTCAATAAAGTACCTCTGGAATTAATAAAGGATCTTGGGAAATGAACTAATGGTTAGAGTTTATAAGGAGGAAGTCATCAACCTTGAAGTTATAAGTAATCACAGGCTTGCTGTTGTCTTATATTGATGGAAGACCTACTATGTATTAACACTGGAAGGAAATGCAAGAGGAATGTTTTCACCAGATATGTATACTTTTCTCCCTTTTAAATAAGAAATCATTTTCTTTGGATGACTTGGCAAAGACTAATCGTCTGTCAGTGATACTGTAATGGGTGGTTTTGAGCCATGTTTTTAAGGTCAGGCTTCCTGAAGAAAGTGGCACTTGTTGAAAATTTTCAGCAAACAAGGGAGCATTACTTGATGGATAGAACATGATAGATTTATCTTAGGCCTACAAAAAAGCACAGAGCTCATAAAACCAGAAGGCCATTTTGGACATGTGAACTACATAAAATTGTAAGCAGAGATTGAGGAAATTGACACAAACATTTTGAAAGCCTGTGTGCTTACCTAAACATATGGCAGTTGGAAATGCTTCAATAAAAGATAGCACATTGATTTTGTGCAATATTATATACCCTTAAAATCATGTTTTTGAGGATTTTTTAATAGTACCAGAAACTTTTCATGATTTACTATTCCTTGAAAGAGAAGCAGGATGTAAACTTCATACTCAGGATAATAGAAGTTTTGCTGTACATATCCCCTCACCACACACACACACACACACACACACACACACACACACACCCTTATCAGAAGATGTTACAAGTATAGAAACGAAACATTAAAGTAATCTGTCTTGAGCAGGATAGAGAATGTATCAATAATATAAGTGAACAATTCAGGTACAGAATTGGCTTCAAAGTGAGACTTGATCCAAAATTCCACGAGAGCAAAGTATATGTTGTTGAGATAAAGGATATCTATCAAATTCAAACAAAAGTCTATGACCGATTTGGAAAATGTGGGAAAAGTATGAGAAGATTTGTTTTCCTAATTTCAGAGCAGTCCATGCAAAACACAGAGAATACCACTGTGGTGGAGTCAGCAAGATTCACATTTTAATTTTGGCCCTGCCTTCTCCGTCAACATTACAAATGTCAATTTGGAAGTAACATGTGACATAGGTGTTTACATGCTGGGTGGCACTGAAATACTTACTGTCCTTTGTAGAGTCAACATGTATCAGCATGGTAGCACATGGAAATTAGGTTTGTTTTCTTTAGAAGATGTTAGGAAAATCATAGGGTTGTCCACCGGATGGCATAAAAGTCACTAAAAATGGATTTTTCTTTTGATTTCTGGAGTAATCTAAGAGAGTAGACTTTTATGACTCAAAAACAAAACACAATAGAATTGCAGTAGTTGCTTTTAGTTATTGGTTATTATCTAGTTTTAATTCAAACTTTTATATATATTTGAATTCATTAATAATTCAAGTACTGAATTATATCTTTATGAAGAGATTTAGATATCAACACTATTAAAAACACAATGCCTATGCCCCCACAAATAAAGTAGACCAGAAACTTGGAGAGAAAGCCAATTAAAATATGCTATAAAAAATGTGAATTGAAATCAACATAGGCAATATGGCTCCTGCTGACAGAACAGCATCCCACCTATCAATTCTGTCAGTTAACATGAATGGTTTGAATGCCCCACTCAAGAGCCATAGGCTTGCTAAATGGATGAATAAAATACAAGCCAAGTATCTGCTGTCTTCAGGGAACACATCAAATCCATAAGGACTCATAAAGACTCAAGGTGAAGAGACGGAAAAAAATATTCTATGCAAATAGAAACCAAAAGAAAGCAGGTGTAGCCAATCTCATATCAGATAAAATTGACATTCAATCAATAATAATAAGAAAAGACAAAGATGGTCAATATATAATGGTAAAGAGAGCAATTCAACAAGAAGACATAACAACCCTAAATATTTATGCACCTAACAAAGGAGAACCCAGATTCATGAGGCAAACCTTACAGGATCTAAGCAAAGAGATAAACAGCAGTACTGTAATTACCAGGGACATCAACATCCCACTGACAGAATTGGACAGGTCATTAAAGCAGAAAATAAATAAACGCTGGACTTAAATGGGACTCTAGAACAAATGAGACTAACAAAATATACAAAACATTTTACCCAAAAACTACTGAATATACATTCTTTTCACCAGCACATGGAACATTCCCCAGGATTGATCATATCTTAGACCACAAAACACATCTCAACAAATTCAAAAAAATAGAAATCATACCATGTATCCTCCCAGACCGCAGTAGAATAAAACTAGAAATCAACTCCAATAGAAACACTCAATTCTACACAAAGTCATGGAAATTAAACAACCTGCTGCTGAATGAATATTGGGTCAATAATGAAATTAAGATGGCAATCAAAAGATTCCTCAAACTGAACAACAAAGGGGACACAAGCTATGAAAATCTGTGCTATTCAGAAAAAGTAATTCTAAGGGGATAATTCAAAAGCTTAAATGCCTACATCCAAAAGACAGAAGGATCACAAATCAACACTCTAATGACATATCTCAAGGAATTAGAAAAGAAAGAGCAAACCAAACCCAAAGCCAGCAGAAGAAAAAAAAATAACTAAGGTCAAAGTAGAACTAAAGGAAATCAAAAATAAAAAAAAATACAAAGAATCAATGAAACAAAAAGTTGGGTTTCTGAAAATATAAAGTGGATAGATCTCTTGCTAGATTAACCAGGAATAGAAGAGAAAGGACCCAAATAAGATCAATCAGAAATGAAAAATGAGATATTATAACTGATACCACAAAAATACAGATTATCATCTGTGAATACTATGAAAATCTCTATACACATAAACTTGAAAATATAGAGGAAATGGACAAATTCCTGGAAATATACACCTCCCAAGACTCACTCAGAAAGAAATACAACTCCTGAACAGACCAATAATGAGAAACAAGAATGAAGCAGTAATAAAAAAGCTTCCCACCAAAAAAAAGCCCTGGACCACATGGATTCACAGTCAAATTTTACCAGAAGAGCTGGTACCCACACTGCAGAAATTATTCCATAACATCAAGAAGGAGAGAATCCTCCCCAACTCATTCTATGAATCCAGTATCACCTGATATCAAAGCCAGGAAAGGAAATAACAAAAAAAGAAAATGACAGACCAATATCCCTTATGAATATAGATGCAAAAATCCTCAGTAAAATACTAGCAAATAGAACTCAATAGCACATCAAAAAAATAATCCAGCATGACCAAGTGGGATTTATGCCAGGGATGACAGAATGGTTCAACATACAGAAATCAATAAATGTGATTCCCCACATAAACAGAAGTAAAAACAAAGACCATATGATCATCTCAATAGATGCAGAAAACACCTTCGACAAGATTCAGCACCTTTTCATCATAAAAAGTCCTCAACAAACAAGGCATACATAAAAGGAACATATCTCAAAATTAAAAAAGCCATATATGACAGACCCACACTGAACGTCACACAGAATGGGGAAAAGTTGAAAGCATTCCCACTAAGAACAGGAACAAGACAAAGATGCCCACTGTCAACTCTTCTACAACATAGGGCTGGAAGTCCTAGCCAGAGCAATCAGGCAAGAAAAAGAGAAGGTCAAACTATCACTTTTTTGCTGATAATATGATCTTATATATAAAAAACCCCCAAAGACTCCACCAAGAGACTCATGGAATTGATAAGTAAATTCAGCAAAGTCTCAGGTAACAAAATCAATGTACACAAATCCATAGCATTTCTATACACCAATGACAGTTAAATTGAGAGTCAAATCCAAGACTCAATACCATTCACAACAGCCACAAAGAAAATAAAATACCTAGGAATATACTTAACCAAGGAGGTAAGATCTCGCAAAAGAACTACAAACCATGGAGGAAAGAAATCACAGGTGACACAAACAAATGGAAAAATATATCATGCTCATGGATCACTAGAATCAACATTGATAAAATGTCCATAGTACCCAAAGTAATTTACAGATTCAATGCAATCCCCATCAAAATACCAATGTCCTATTTCACAGATCTTGAAAAAATAATTCTATGCGTTGTATGGAACCAGAAAAGCACCTGAATAGCCAAAGCAACCTTAAACAACAACAAAAAAAATCTAGAGGCATCACATTCCCAGACTTCAAACTATACTACAAAGCTACAGTAACCAAAACAGCATGGTATTGGCATGAAAATAGAGCCACAGACCAATGGAACAGAACAGAGAACCCATAAACCCATAAACCCATAAAACCATCCACATACAGCCAACTGATCTTTGAAAAGGCAATGATAACACACACTGGGGGAAAAGAAACCCTATTCAATAAATAGTGCTGGGAGAATTGGATAGCCATGTGCAGAAGAATGTAACAGGATCCATCTCTCTCTCCACTCACAAAGATAAATTCAAAATGGAAGAAGACTTAAATATAAGGCAGAAATCAAATAAATGCTAGAAGAAAATGTTGGAAAAACTCTTCTAGATGTTGTCCTAGGCAAAGAATTTATGAAGAAGATCCCAGTGGCAATCACAGCAACAACAAAAATAATTAAACGGGACTTGATCAAATTAAAAATCTTCTGCACAGCTAAGAAAATAATCAATAGAGCAAATTCTCTATAGAATGGGAGAAAATATTCACAAGCTATACATCCAATAAAGGGCTAATATCCAGAATCTACAAAGAACTTATGTAAATCAGCAAAAAAAAAAAAAAAGAAAAGAAAAAAAACCTATTGAAAAGTGGGCAAAAGACATGAACAGAGGCTTTTCAAAAGAAGGTAGACAAATAGCCAAAATAGCCAATAAACATATGAAAAAATGCTCAATGTCACTAATCATCAGGGAAATGCAAATTAAAACCACAACGAGATATTGCCTTACCCCCCAGTTAGAATGGCTTTTATTAAAAAGACCAAAAACAATAGATGCTGGCATGGATGCAGAGAGAAAGGAATGCTTATACACTGTTGGTGCAACTACAAATTAGTACAGCTTCTATGGAAAACAGTATGGAGATTCCTCAAAGAACTAAAAGTAGACCTACTATACGCTCCAGCAATCCCACTACTGGATGTTTACCCAAAGGAAAAGAAGTCATTTTATCGAAAAGATATTTACACTCAAATGTTTATTGGAGCACAGTTTACAATTGCAAATATGTGGGATCAACCCACGTGCCCATCAATTCATGAGTGGATTCACAAAATGTGGAACATGTATACTACGGAATACTACTTAGCCATGAAGAAGGATGAATTAAGGCCTTTTGCAACAATTTATATGGAACTGGAGACCATTATCCTAAGTGAAATATCTAAAGAATGGAAAAACAAACACTGCATGTATTCACTATTAAATCGAAACTAACAGATGAGTACACATGTGCACAGAGGGAAGTAAAACAGTGTAAATAAAGCAGGGGGAGGGAAGAGCAAGGGATGGGTGAAAACATACCTAATGCATACAATGAACATTATCTGCATGATGGGCACACTTATAACCCTGACTCAAGCATAACAAAAGTGATCCGTGTAACCAAAAATATTTGTATCCCCTCAATATTTTGAAATAATAATTTTTTTTAAAAAAAGAAATCAACATAGATGGTTTTGACTCACAGAGTTAGTAGATTGATTTATGTCTAAGACCTGGAAGAACTTTTGGCTTGGATTATGTGGAACTTTACCCTTTGCATTTTTTTACCTTGTACTCAAATGTGTTTCTGTGCATTTGATCCCAAGCTTCATCAGTGAATCCCAGAGCCTGAATCTAGGCTCACATCCCACTTCTGCCATTAACATGCCATTTGACCTTGGCAACTCATTCAACTTCTCAGCTCTAAATTTTCTCCTCAGTTAACTTTCATGCAGATTAAATATGATGATAGATGGAAAATAATTTGGAAGTTTACAGGTTCCATTCAAGGGCAAACTTTTGAACTCCTCACCTTACATGCACCACCAGTATCTAACGATGGCTCAGGTTCATATTCAATAAATACCCTACAACCGATGGAACTTTTTTCATTTTAGATGAGTATATCTAGTAAGAAACTATGATTCTCTAATTTATTTCTCCTGAAAAATATAAATCCACACTAGAGACAAGGGGGCAAGCTTCAAGCTCCACTGGCACAGGATAGGATAAGGCTTGAGAGCTTGGGTTTGGAGTTTGTCCACCTAGGTTCAAATCCAGGCTCCATGGTTTCCTGTGTAACCTGGATGAATTACTCACCCTCTCTGTGTCTCATTCTTCCCACCTGTAAAATGGAAAAAATAACACCATCTAACTCAAGGAACTGTGGCCAGGTCTTAATGAAATGTACCTGTAAGGTACTTTGGAATAGTTCCTGGCAAATAGTAGTGTACAATAATTATTAATTATTATTGCCATTTTTATTCTTATTCCCAAAGTTTGGGGAAGCCAGTGAAGAGGGAAAAGTAGAATGGAATGGAAAAGACTATGAAAGAGGCATGAACTTGAGAGATGCGTCAATGTTCTGAGAATGTTGTAGCAACACTACAGTATTCAAAGTCTCACAGAATAACAGATTAAATCACTTAATCTCTTCCTTTCCAAAATGACCCAGCTTTCTGCTCACACCAGCTGTTCATGAGAACACATCTGTGCTTGTATAATTAAGAAACTCCCAGGTTTCATAAATGAAACTGCAAAAATAGATATCTAAGAGAATTGCTAAATTGGAGAAGACAGACAACACCAAGTATTGGTGAGGGTGTGGAGGAAATGGAACTCATGTACACAGACAGTGATCACATAAACTGATAAAAAACATATTGGAAAATTGGCTGGAAGTATCTATGAGATACTGAGACAGTTCAGCATATACATTCTTTATGATCCAGAAATTTCATTTCCAGGCATAAAACCAATAGAGATGAATACATATATTTGCCAAAATACATGTATAGGAATGTTCATAGAGACAATATTTATAATGGCCCAAACAGAAAATGACCCAAATTCTATCACAGGAGAAAGGATAAATTATGATATATTCCTATATAGAATGTTATATATCATAAATAATCAGCAAACCATTGGTAAATAACATGGATGAATCTCACAAATGTAATACTTGAGAAAATCAACCAGATATAGAAGACTGTATACAGTTGGCTCTTGAACAACACAGCGTTACGGTGTGCCAAGCCCCCTGTGCAGTTAAAAATCCACGTGTAACTTTGGATTCCCCAAACTTAACTACATAGCCTACTGTTAACTGGAAGCCTTACCGATAACATAAACAGTCAATTAATACATATTTTGTGTGCTATATGCATTATGTACTGTATTCTTATGATAAAGTAAGCTAGAGAAAAGAAAATGTTAATAAGAAAATCATAAGGAAGAGAAAATGTACTTACTGTTCATGAAGTGGATGGGGATCATCATAAAGATCTTGTCATCTTCACATTGAGCAGGCTGAGGAGGAGGAGGAAGAGGAGGGTTTGGTCTTGCTGTCTCGGGTGGCAGAGTAGAGGTGGCAAATGGAAGGGGAGACAGGAGAGGCAGGCACACGGAGTGGAACTTTCAATTTTTAAAAAATCCACATTTAGGTGGACCTCTGTAGTTCGAACCTCTGTTCAACTGTACTTCATGATTTTATTTATATAAAGTTTAAAAGCAGGCAAAACTAAACTGATACATGGCATTGAAATTCCTTGTTTATATGTCTGTCTCCCCTACTCAATCATAATCTAATTAAGCTGGGGACTGTGTCTTATTTATTATTATACCTCCAGTGTTCAACACAGAGCCTGGCGCATAGCAGGCTTCTAATAAACCTTTCCTGAATGAATGCAAACTAAAACTAATAGATACATTGTATTTTATATTTTACAGAAATAGGCTTTGATGCCAAGCTTGCTGAAACATCAGTTTTGTCAAGTAGGCTACCCAGTGATTTATGTCAACTGTCTTCTGAGTTCTCCCCTCAAATTTCACCCAAGCCATTCATCACCTTTCTCTGCCTTTGGAATATTATTAACAAAGCTCTTCTAATCAGAGGAAGCAGAAGACATCATAAGTTGCGTTTTCCTTATTAAGTTGTCCCAATAGATTCTGTGATTGAAGGATGAAAAAAAAGCTTTTGCATACCTCCTGACTCTATAATTTATCAGAGAAATCCCATAACCTAACAAATACATTGATTATGTACTTAATGTAGCCTGCTAAGTTTTCAGAGACAGAGTAAGGATGGAAGAAGACTTCTTAGCTTTGTTATACCCTAAACAATTTTCTGAGATTCACAGTTTATTGCTTTAATAAGCTATCAAAAAAAAAATGAAGTAATTATCTGAGATACAGGATGCTATTGATCTGAGAGGAAGGGCATTTGTGCTTCCTGCCCTGAGGAGCAAGTTCTTATTTTTCTCATGAGTCAAATCTGTTTAATTCCCACAGTCTTTCCGATTGTGAGAGTGTACTTACAGACAACAGCAAAAATGGCACCTTGGCTGTTATCACATTCTAGTCACAGCTGTTTGTGTTTGAGACTTACATCACAAAGCAGAATTAGAAATGTCAATTTCTTGAGCTTCAAAAATTAGTTTTATATTTGCTGTCTTGGCAGCAGCCAGAAAGGACAAATTAATAAAACATTAGGTACAGTACTAAAAAATAAAAAAAAAAAGGAGGGGGGGTGGATAGAGATTTACTTCATCCATTAATCAGTGACCTAACCAGAAAAACATTAGTGAATGATTAAAGAAAGATGACCCTAAGGGACTGCAGGGGGATTTCAGACAGGCTTTTGTCAAAGCCCCCAAATCTAATGTAATTTCAGGCTGGCCTCAAAATTCAATTTGTGTGGAACCTCTAAGTCATCTATTCCACAACGACATACAGCATAATTGCATTTGAACAGCTTCCAGCACAGCGCTGAGAAAATGTCTTGTTCCGGGCTCTCCATGCCACGAGGAAGGAGGTCCAGATGACCACACAGGAGGACGGGCTCAGTAACGAGTCTGCCGATCCCACCTGCTGACCGTTGCCCTCCACAGGAAGCACATGTTTCTGCTTAATTCCTGCCAGCTTTTGGCTGTCAGGTAGGGCATGTGCAGCAGGCAGCTCCCGAGGGCTGCCACCTGGTGCTGTCAGTCGGCCTCAGACCAACAAGGAAAAGGGGAGGCATTCATCTATGTGCTTATTTTTCTGTGTTTAGGGTATTTCTTGGGACTTAGAATTTTCACTTGGCAAGTTAGCTGGTCTCTTTCGTTAGGAGGGAAAAAAAAGAATTTTGCTTGCTTTCCTTTAACTCAGAGTTCCCTTCTTTGGAAAAGCTACTTTGTAATACCTGGTTTCACCCTCATTAAGTCTCTGCAGCTTCTTCACAGTACAGCATACTTGCTTGAAAATCTACTTAAAAAGTATATCCTAATCATCATAATTTGAGACATAGTCATTAAGTCCCATTATTTTTTATAGTGTGTAGTTATAAACAATTACAAATAGGCAAATACAAACTTAGTGTTTTAATCCCGTTAGAAAGACTAGACAAAAATAAAACAAAAATAAATGTCCCAGGAGAAAGATGGACCGTTCCTTAGAAAAGACCATTTTTGGCTCCTGTCTCAATAGTTTATAGCATGCAAAAGAATCAAAGATTATCAGTGAATGTCAAGAGTTAGATACTATTTCAACCTCAAAAAGACTGCTTATTTTTATCCAAAATTAACTTATATTTAATATTTAATTTTAACTCATAGCTTGCATTTTGCATCTACAAATGCAGTACAACTTTCCATAAAACCAATTAGATACGATGAAGTTGACTGATGAAAAAGCATGATTTGCTTTTGCTAGATTGCTTTAAGTAATAGCACAGTTGTGAATGGGAGTTAGCTCCTGGGTAAGAAGAAATCTGTTGCCCTAATGTCTTAGTCCATTTGGGCTGCTATAACAAAATACCTTAGACTGGGTCATTTATGAAAAACAGAAATTTATTGCTTACAGTTCTGGACACTGGGAAGTCCAAGATTAAGGTATCAGCACATTCAGTGTCTAGCAAGGGCTCACTCCCTACTTCAAAGATGGTTCCCGTTACCTACATCCCAACATGGCAGAAGGACAAAAAAGATCCCTCAAGCCTGTTATATAAGGGCTCTAATCCCACTCATGAGAGGAAAGCCTTCATGACCTAATCACCTCCCAAAGGCTCTACCTCTTAATACCATCATCTTAGGGGTTAGGTTTCAACATATGAATTTTGGAGGTACACAAACATTCAGACTATAGCACCTAGTGACACAGATATTTTGGTTAGTGACTGGTTGGTTTATCTCACTGATGAGTGACAAAAGTGATAATGGTGATAAAATATATAAAAATTCTGGGTTAAGAATAATATTAGTAGTAATAGGAAAAGTTAGATGTACTTAAATGCTGAATTTGCCCAATAAATTTTAGGTTTTATATCTAAGCACCTATAGGTATCTTTTAAAAGTGTACACTCAAACACTAATTTACATTACTGCTAGAAAAAATAACTTTATCTCTCTAGGTTCTAACCATATCTTTCTGATTGAAGCAATTCTTTCCATCTTGTGATTTTTTTTTTTATAGCAGAGAATATTTGAGAAGCATAGCCATCACATTATGGCAGAACAGACTGTTTTAAACTTCAAAAACATACTACTATGGAAATTGGTGTTCAAAAAGTCAACTGGAAATTGCCATGAGTGTATGTCTGTTTTAATGGTATTTTTAACACTGGAAAGAATCACAGTGGAGACAGAATCAAAGAATCCTACAACAGCATATTTGTGCATATTTTCTAGTAAACATAAGCACTCTACTGCCTTTATTTACATGGCCATATTTTCATTCTACCTGTATTTTTAGGAAGTTCAATAAAATATTTGCTCAGAAAGTATTCCGGACATGTGAAGGTACAAGGTGCCAAGTCATACAAAGAACTGGATGCAAGAGAGGAACAGGAAGTTGAATGGGTGAAAAGTGGTTGGGCAGAGAAGCACAAAAGGAATTAAAACGTAGAATGACCCTTAACTTAAGGCTCAGAGAAATCAGACCATAAAGTTAAGAGCTGAAACTGTTTTCATAACTTCTTGTTCCTGAATATGGTGTCTTGATTATCTTAAACCTCTGGCTTGCTGCCTGTGCTCGCTCACACTTAGAAAGAGCCACGACAATGAATGAAGGGGGTCTTAGCCCCTCAGGAGGTTTCAGAAACATCCTCTCTGTACACTGATTTCCCATCTGTGCACGTACCATCAACCCCCGTGCAACAACTGCATCTTGCTGTGAGTTCTTCCAGTATGTTTAAAATGGGCAACCTGGTCTCCCTCAGGGATGCTAGGGGGAGACAGAGAGCGGTGGCCACAAGAAGATGCAGTCTCCATGTTCCTAAACAAGGGACTATAATTCAGCAACTCTGTTATGTTCAAGGAACACTCAAGGAACTCCTTCAAGGGAAATCTGCAGCCACACATGTTTGTTAAACCAGAGCAAGAGCATCTGCCAGCCTTACAGATGAGGGAAAAGTTCAATCTGTCCCTTGATACGCCCTCCTCGTTTTTCAGGTTGAACTTCTGAGAGCAACCCTTGAACACACAGGACAGCGTGCTGTGTATGTACAGCATTTTAAAGGGAGGCTCTAACCACAAAGATTTCCTGAGTGTCTAGGCATATTCTATATTCATGTTCATAGAAACAATATTCCACATTACTTGTTTATCATTCAGTTGGCTCTGAAGTGGAAACACCCATCCTCCTGCGTGCATTGTGAGAAATTCCTAGGTTTTGTTTCATGAAATTTTCATGGAAAGCGAAAATTTTTTTTAGCAGAAGAGTTTCTGAAATGCCTTGAACTTGCTTTGGGTATTTAATCAGATCCGTTTTCTGTAATGTTGCTTACCACCCTCTTGTTCGTCTCTCATCCAAACCCCAAATCCTCCAGCCACTAGCCTGCTCAGGATTCTGATTTGATCACCCTGCAATTGGAGGGTGGAGTGGGAGGAGAGGGCACATACCTTTGTTTTTCTGGTTCTCCCCAACACGCCGGTGGCCTACTTGGGTGTCCCACAAGCTCTCTGTGGAAAATAGCATATCCCATTTAGCAACGACTCCACCTAGCCTGAGCTCCCGAGCTATACTTAAGCAAGGGGGAGAGAGAGCAGGAATGATTGAGGCCTGCACTGTCCTATGAAAGAAGAATCATTTCTCCTCATGGTGGTGGGCCACAAGGTAATTTCTGCTTCTACTTTAGCAACCGATGGGGTGGAAGGAGTGAAATCATGTTATTTTCCAGTGTGAAAAAAATGCAATAGGTGTTCAAAGGTATATTTTTAGGGGAAATTTTCAACAAAATTAAAAGGGTTTTTGTTTCTTTTACCTAATAAAAAAAATGCAAGAGAAAACTTTTTTGTTTTCCCGGGCTTCTCATAATGTTGAATTTCCTATTTATTTGGAAGGTGAGAAAAGGGAATATTCTATGTAGCTCAGTGTATTCACACCCCCATAAGCTGCACAAAATGACCACATTTTTTACTATTTCTTTTTCAAAATAGCTGTCTACTGCATTCTGTAATATTTATAGAAAAATATGGATTAACTTCATAACCCAGCTTTTTAAGAATCTCGACTATTTAGAGTGTTCCCCTTATTACTAAAAACATGCTGAGAGAGGAGGCATGAGTCTGCCAATGTTTGCATATAGGGTACCATGAGTTGAGTATACTGCCTTCTTCAATAATCAGTATAAAAAGTGTTCAAGCAATTTTTGCTAAGTAGTGAACCATTAAAATATAAAACACCCATCCAACAGAGTTCTGTGGTATGAAAAACTACTTATGAGGTCTGAGTTCTCTTAAAACCTTTCAAAATCACCTCTACATCTACTTTAAGACTATCGACCATCTTACCTTTGTGTCCCATGGTCCTCAATATTTATGTCTATCATTTGATTCTATTTCTTACAATATTTTATTGTGCAGATTACAGTACTGATTTTTTACATGTTTGTTTTCAATTTAAAAATATAAAGCGCTCAAGTTCCATAATGGTATCTCAATCATCTTTAAACTTCCAGGGCCAAAACAGATGACTGACAAATGCCTGTTGAAGGAAAGATTGAATGAATAATTGGAAGTTGGAATGACATAAAGCTATCTACTTGAAAAGATTCAAAAGAATAAATTAAGTCATTTTTTGTACAGAATTTGAAAAGAGAAAAATAATTTCTTGATCTTCTACGTATACTTTCTAAATACATTTTTTGGAGAACCAACGATACTCATATCTTTTAATAAGATGACAGGCAACATGAGATGTGGTGGTGTGGGGGAAGATAGCTGAGTCTGGCAAAGCTAGAGTCTGTGCTTGGAATAAGAGAGGACCTCCTCTCTAGGGTCATCCTTCTTCATTTTAGACTTCCCACTCTGGGCTACAGTTTCCCCCTTTTACCCTGTTGCTAAAAGGTAACCTTGATTTTCTTTTTTTTGTTTTTTGCAAAGGGCTAAAAACTGTGTATACCAAATTTGCCTAGTTTGAATAATACTGGCTGAAGGAAATTTACCTTCCCTCATTTTCATACACTCAGACAAATGGGCACAGAAATGAACTATACAATTGTCAGGTGCTATGGTCTAAATGTTTGCGTCTCTCCAAAGTTCATATGTTAAAACCTAATCACCCATGCAATAGTATTAAGATGTCAGCTCTCTGGGCGGTAACTAGGTTATGAGGGCAGAGGTCTCATGAATGGGATTAGTGCCCTTATAAAAGAGTCCTGAGGGAGCTTGTTGGCCCCCTTCACCATGTAAGGACCCAGCAAGAAGGTGTATCTATAGAGCAGAGAGCCCTCGCCAGACACTGAGTCTGCTGGCACCTTGATCTTGAACTTCTCAGCCTCCAAAACAGCGACACATAAATTTCTGTTGTTTGTAAAGGACCCAGTCTAAGGTATTTTGTTAAAGCAACACGAATGGACTAAGACAGTAGGATTCACAGACATTACCATGAAACCCTAATGGCATAGAAGACTTCTCTGACATCAAATTTCTAAAGACATACAGGAGTAAATTTCTTTTAAACACAACTAAAATAAAAAAAAAATTTTTTGTATAATATGTATATATTTTACATCACTGCAAAGTTGGTATTCCTTTAGAAGAGCATTCATATTTGTAATTAAAAATTTCCAAAATTAGGCATCCAAAGCTAGAAGAGGACTATGAATTGCAAAAGCACTCTGTTATTCCAAAGAGAGATTTTATAAATAGAAGATTTTGTATATAAGCCTATTTATCTACAGCCTAGTAAAGAGTTGAACACTGTCTAGAGAATGTGATCTAAGTAGGCAAACAATTCAGATAATGTAAATTGCAGTTTGGGCCCTAAAAAATACAGAAAACATGTTTAGTCTAAAAAAATATAGAGACCTAAAATGGCATGCGAATTCTGATGAAAGTTTTTCTGTGATGGGGCAACAGGGAAATACTAAGATAGAAGTTAAAATCAAAGAGATTTTTTAGTTTAAAATTATGTGTCCAGGAAGTGGCTCCTAACATAATTGTTCCAAGTACCCATTCAATACCTATAAAGACATGCAAAATAAAAATAAAGGTCAACGATCTACTGCTAGAGCTAGTGAAGAATTTTCATAAATGGATCTAATCTGAAAGAAAAAATGCAGAGCTTCCCCGTGCTTCATCTCTTAGAACAGAGCAGCCCTATTTACCCAGAAGAAGGGAAGAAGGCCCTTCTATTTACACCTACCTCAGTGACCCAAAGCCTTTTACCAAAAGATAAAAAGGACACTTTTCCTTCTCTGAGACAGATAGTATTTTTTGAGGCAGACAGAGTACTATGTCCTTGACCTCATTTTTTATATCCATGCTGAGGCTGTATATCCCAGAAAATAAAGGAGAAATGATTTAGAGAGCTCCTGGTGATTGTGCATCGTTTCCTGGGTGTGCAGAGGTGGGGAGAAGCTGATGGCAGTATGTGCTGGGGGTCTCAACTCATAGCTGCCATTGGTTTGGTTCTGCGTGTGAAAGAATAGTCTGTGTAAATAAGAATCTGGTGGGTTTTTTCTTGCTCTGCTGCCCTCCAAAGCCTCCTTATGTGGATTGAGGCAAAATTAACAAAAGAAGAGGCACACAGAGACATATACTAATAAAGTGGTGAGATATACAGGTCAAGAAAAAAAAAAAATCCTGTCCAATATCTATCCAGAAAATGCAGTTTAGCTACAAGGGGATGAAATCAGGTTGGATTTCTTTTAAATTGGAAAGGCCAGAAGTCAACAGAACCAAAATTACAGACAGTTTTGCAGGAAAAAGTTTGTGAACTAAAAGTGTGATAAGAATCATATATCCTCTGGCATATCAGGCCTAAAAATAAATAGATAGATAGATGATAGCTAGATAAATAGATAGATCTGCCGCATGACCACCTAGAGAAAATTATAAGAGACAGTGGTCAAGATTTATTTCAAAAATAAAAGCTTAACAGTTGGAAAGCTTTCTATAAAAGGATGATAGAATACCCTGAAATCTATTCAACATAGTTGTCTGAGTAATAATGATAAATAATTGAAAACTGAATGAAAATTTCCCAAGCAAATTTCAAAATTCAAACATGGAAGCTAATAAAAATAATAGCTTATGTTGCTATTATGTGCTAGACACTCTTTTACTGTGCTAACTCATTTAATCTCAAAAAACTTACAAGATAGGTGCCATTATTATCCCTATTTTCCATATGAGAAAACTGAGGCACAGAGGGATTTAGTAAATCGTAGTAGGCTACGTAACTAGAAACTGGATAGAACAGCCTGAATTCACAAATCTGAGAGTTTATTTTAACTTGGAAATTAGGAAAGGTGGATAGTAAAATCCTTTGGATGTATTATACAAAGCTCAAAGGACTGTGTTTAAAGTCTCACTCTTTCTTAGTCCCCAAAACTTATTTTTCCAGCTCTCACCATCTCCATAAATAACCTTACGTTCCATCCAGTGCTCAAGCCAAAAATACTAGAAATTATCTTTAATTGTTCTCGTTCCTGCATAATCCATATTTAATCTAACAGAAGTCTTAACTGTACTTTCAAAATACCTCTTCTTCATTCAGTTTGCTCATTTCCACTGTCACACTTCTAACCCAAGTGACCACCGGTCTCTCCAGCTCTGACGGCTTCTATAACTTCCTAATGGACCCCTCCTCACTTCTGTCTTAAACTGCTTTCATCTACCCTTCCCCCAGCAACCATACAACATGGCGCAGTTCTTAAAATTCTCCAATAGCTTCCCAGTAAACGGAACAGAACATGGACTCCCTCACGTTCCCTAAGAAGCCCGGCATGTTCTGTCCCTGCCTCCTGCCTCCACCTTTTCCTGAGTTTAGCAAGCTCCTCTCAGCCTCTGATATCTTAAGTTTTCAAAAATTACATTTCATGGAGTTTTAGAATAATGCACATTTGAATTAATATGCATATCTCTCTGTCTTTCAATCACTGTACTCTAGACACACTGCTGGTGGTCCTCACTAAATGTTGGGTCTAATTGGAAATAAAATTATAGGATAATTAAAATATTATTAAAACAGGAGCAAAACTTATCAATTGTCATCAAAACTGTGTGGAGATAAGGTCATCATTCTAAATGTCTTTATTTAAAAATAAAGACTAGGAATAAATTCAAAACTTTGCACACAAAATATTAGAAATCATAGAAAAAATATAATGCTATTTTTAAAAGAGCAAATTTTTAGATCTATAAATGATATTGTTTTACACTTCTGTTTATTTAAAAATGTCTTTAAAACTATAAAACTTAATCAAGAAAAATAGTAAAACAAATAGCAAATAGAATATGAGAAAAAAGATGCAGGAATAAATAGGGATGGGTTTTTTAAAATTTTCTAATTGTAGAAAATACTATGTACTCAAAATGTAAATCTCAATATTCAGTGCTGATTCTACAGCAACTAGAACAGAGCCTTGGACATGGAGGTTTTCAGTAAACATTTGGTAAATGTATACATATTACAGGAAAATAGAACTTGTTTCAAGAAGTAGAAAATCCGAAAAGAGTAACAACCTCAGGGAGGGAGTAGGATCCTTTCTATTATCAAAGAATCATCACAAATAAATTCCCCAACCTTCTCATTCAATAAATATTTATGAACATGTACTCTATGCCACACGCTATTCTAGACTCTGAGAATACCTATACACCCCCACCCAAAACCCTAAAACTGTCCTCTTTTCTTTCCATTCTTTTTTAACTTTATTATTTTTTTTATTTCAGAATATTACAGGGGTACAGGTGTTTAGATTATATATTGCCTTTTTCCCACCTGAGTCAGAGCTACAAGCATG
>CAUYSK010028320.1:0-22997 GCA_963575035.1 Avahi laniger | reverse complement strand
ATCTACTATTCTGTGTCTGCTCAGCCTATCACAGAAACAAGTTTTGAAGGTAAGTACAAACAGCAAAAAGGGACAGCAATTAAAGAGGATCAAATCTGTCCCTGAAAAGTTAGTCCACAGGTAGGTAGAATTTCAGTCCTGAGACTTCAACCACTACTTTTGCTTAGTGTTCCCCATTGTCAGACTCTACATAAGAACATCTAATATAGGTGGGAAGGTAGAGAACACTATAGTGGCCATCTAGGATACCTGTAAGAGAACCCCAGGAGTACGCCGAGGGCTACCACACTTTTTGCTGTCCCCGTGTGCTGATCACACTGGAATTAACTCCCTTCCCTGATACATTGCTTTAGTCCCTTTGGAAGGCACTTCAGAACTCTTATCATGGTAGTGACATTTTAATGTTCCTTGGTTTGCACCAGGATTTAAGACTTTGTGTCCAGAGATCCTGTCCAAAGCAAGCAGGCTCAGAATCTGTCCTTGCTTGTCTATTGCATGAGGAAGAGCTCTACTCACTCTCCTCATCCATGGAGTGAAGTGTGTTTACTCTCTCAGCAGAGTGCAAACAATGGAAAGGACCTTACATAAGAATCCTAGGATTTATAAAACATTTCATATGTTTAAAAATCAATACTTTTTATTTGACTTATAACAACTCTATGAAATATAAAGAAAACCAAGAAACAATGATATCAAATGAAAACCAGTAAGAAATAGGATAGTCACTGCCTGTGTCCTAATACAGGGTCTTGTCCATGGGACTCAGGAAGAGCTAGTAGAAATGCCTTGCCCTCTGTTATAAGGTGCCTGACTCTGCCTTGGTATGTAGAGAGAGCATCTCACTCACCCGGGACTGATTGCTTCCTTGATTCCTTTGTAGTGATGGAAACTTCTGTGGAGATGGACACCTCCCTAGGAGGTCGGAGTTACCCCCCACTTCCTGACTTTGGGGACATTTCAATAATAGCTCCAGTCCAGAGTCCTTCTGATTTCCTGACACTTCCTCCAGCTTCCAGCAAGGAACAAAAAATGAATAAGAATTTAGATGAGATGAAAACCAAGCTTTCAAACCCTCTGGATGGCTGTGGGATCTCAATAGAAAAGCAACACACTACACTACTCCATTTAGAAATCCTTGATATCTACCAGCTTCTGGCCTGCATTGATCCTCTTGGCCAAGAGGTGCACCGTGGTTCTAAAACTGCAGGTCTACGAAATAACAGCTTGAGTCTTCAGGATCAAGGGACACTTGAAAGTGAGATTGAGTCTGGCAGGAGTTTTTCACACACCACTACACTGGTGAAGGATATTCACCTTCTCCACCTCTTCAATTCCTTAAAAGATCTTGACCGATACAAAGATCCCACAGCAGTCAAAGCCAAAGATACCAGAGCCATCAAGGTGAATCAGGTACAGAAAAAATCAAGTGTCACAAAGGCTTCCTGTGATCAAGTCAGGAAGAACAAGCGTAAAGCTTCTGAGTCTATCAGTGGTGCTCTCGAGGCCAAAATCCAGCCAAAGAATCCAGCATGCCTGATAGGGGAAGAAGTGATTGTTCTCAGTGGCTGTAGGCAAGCACTCTAACAGCAAATCTCAGAAAGCTGCATCCAGCAGGAGCAGCAACACTAAGGATCATAGGCAGGAAAAGACCAAAAGGACCAGAGGAAACAACTCCAGGAAAGCTGAGGAAGGTAAACAGTCCAGGAACAAAGTTGAGGCAGAAGAGAAGCCAACCATTCCCAAAATGAAGCGGAAGAAAAATCAACTTGAGCTTAGCCTACAGAATTTTAAAAAGGCTCGAACCTGCCTAGGCATGCACATGCTGGAGTCTGTGCAGGTTTTCCATGCACTGGGAAACAAGAGTCATAAGAAAACTGGACTCTCTTCCTCCTGGAAGCTGGAAAATTCAAGCAACACCAAAGACCCCCAGTTATCCCGAACTTTCAAACAATGGCTGGATACCCAATGTGAGGGTAAAGGTTCTGAGAAAACGCAGGTCACAGCCCAGAAAACAGATGGCAGTGCTGCAAAAGAGTGTCCATCTCCATCGCAATATGAGCTGCCACCACCTGGGAAGGTCAAGTTGGTACCTTTGTCCTTTCCCACCCTAGACAAACCTCCAGCTAGACCTGTTCCTCGGTGGCCACATTCTCTTGGCCTCACGCAGGCCTGCTGCAGCTAACCCTGAACGGCCTGGTTCTACTAACTCAGCTCAACCTATTACAGTCAATCCATCCGGACCAGCTCTTGCCAATGCATCTTTGACCGGCCCTGCCAGACCAGCTAAGCCTATTTCAACCAATGCAACCAGACCCACTTTGACCAACTGTACCCGGCCTAGTGAACCTCACTCTGCTGCTTCTAAGCCTGCACCTTACAAAACATCTTGCACTTCTCTCCAGCAAGAGCCTGTTTCCACTGCTGTTACCAAGCCCCAGTCACCACCCGAGCCTCAAAACCAATTTCTACTCCAAGACTTCAGCTACCAACCAATTCCATGGAGGAAACCCAATATTTCTGGGCCAGTACTATCAAAGCCTGTCACAAAAGAGCAGAGGCCAGAGCGTGAAGCCATGAAAAGAAAGGCTCAACAAGAGCGTGAGAATGCTGCCAAATACAGCTCTCTGTGGAAAGTGCAGTTTTTCGCTGTGAGGGAAAAAGAGATGGAAATTTCATGCTACTATGGCTACATAAAATAAGAGATGCTCAGCTTCTTGGTACCACTTTGAGTACCAGCTAGTTTTCCACATATATATATACATACAAATTTCTTTATTTTTTCTAATATGTTTTAAAATCTTAATAAAATTGAACAAAGAAATATAACAGAATTGATTAATAAATGAGTAATAAAGAGTCCTTTTGAGTTTTGATGTGCGGTTAAGTGTGGTTTTTCTTTGGTGGAGGTGGGGATCAAAGGCTGCATTAGAAAAAAGGAACTGAAAGTTGGGTGGGAGAACAGGGGCAAAAGGGATTAAGAATTGAGGAAAGAGGAAGGAACCTGTTGCAGAACTAGAAAGGCTCAAAGAGGAGATATTTCATGGGTTTATAGACAGAACCAGGAATGGGGAAAATGGCAGAAGTAAGACAAAGAGTCTAAAGTTAAGACTAAAATAATAAAATTTGAATTAAGTTGAAGATGGGAGAAGATGAGCCTGGGTTGACCACAGAAATGTAAAGAAATCTTTATGGAGGATGAGCTTATATCTCATGACCTACCAGTTAAGTATTTTAGAAAATAAGATACAGGACACATTTCTAACAGATTTAGGTTACCTTATGTATCTATGATCTATAGCTGAGAAAAGTGAGTACAAAATACAGGGGACTCCACCAAGGGAGTGGCAAGCAGTTATCCTGCGGACAACTGAGAACCAGGGCCCTAGTCAAGTGAATTCCATTAGCATGAGGCCCACCCAGAACAGGGCCTGGAATATAAACCACCATTTATTGACCGAATACCCGTGCAGGGGGCCAGCCACACGCACTACTTTCGTTAACCTTCACCAGGATACACAAGGCCCGTACCACTGTGCCACTTTACTAGGCTGATTAAGTAATGGGCTGGGTCACAAGGCATGCGGAGCAAGGCTCAATGCGAGGCCTATGAGGCTCCCAAGTCCTCAGTGATTACCAGCGCCCATAGGCGGCCAACCTGGCTTCCAGAGCACACCATCGGCACGAGATCAAACTTCTGGAGGGGCCTAAATATTAAGTTAGGGGCCTGCCACGTCCTCCTTCACCGACCCCGGCGCGTGTTGCCTTCTTGGACCTCCGTCATCAACCGAAGCGCGCGAGATACACCACCTGGTCGCGTCCATTCCCCAAGGATGGCAGCACTTTGTGTGCATGCGCATTGGGTCACCTTCCAGAAGCCGCAGAGCGCAGGCGCCTAAGGGTCCAGAGGCGCTCCTGGGGCTCCTGGAGACTCCGCACCAGGCAGGGAGGGAGGGAGGGAGGCGGTGGGATGGTCGTGGAAGGTAAGGGGAGAGCAGAAAGGGAATACAATGGGGAAGCAGGGGTGGTACAGCGGATCCTGACTAGGAGAAAGTCAGTAATTTACATTTTTAAGATATTCGTGGAGATAAAATTTCTTTTTTGAGCTAGCATTCACATAACAAAATTCACGGTTTCAGGCTGGGCGCGGTGGCTCACGCCTGTCATCCTAGCACTCTGGGAGGCCGACGCGGGTGGATTGTTTGAGCTCAGGAGTTCGAGACCAGCCTGAGGAAGACAGAGACCCCGTCTCTACTAAAAATAGAAAGAAATTAGCTGGACAACTAAAAATTTATAGAAAAATTAGCCAGGCATGGTAGCACATGCCTGTAGTCCCAGCTACTTGGGAGGCTGAGGCAGTAGGATCGCTTGAGCCCAGGAGCTTGAGGTTGCTGTGAGCGAGGCTGACGCATGGCACTCTTGCCCAGGGAACAGAGTGAGACTCTGTCTCAAAAGAAAAACCACAAAAAAAAAGCAATTCACGGTTTCAAAAAATACAATTCAGTAGTGGGATCGCACCTGTTTATAGCCACTGCACTCCAGCCTGGGCAACGTAGCAAGACACTGTCTCTTATTTTAAAAAATAATTATGAAATAAAAGTAAAAATATACGATTCAGTGATATTTAGTACATTCACAGTTTTGTGCAACCATCACAACTATGTGATCCATAACATTTCCATGATCATCAAGAGAGACCCCTCTATCCATTTGTAGTCACTCCCCACTCACTCCTCCCTCTGGCCCCAGGCAACCACCAATCTCTACAGATTTGCCCTTTCTGGACATTTCACATAAAGGGAATCATACAATATGTCATCTTTGATATCTGGCTTCTTTCATTTAGTGTGATGTTTTCAAGTGTGAACTAAAATAAAATTTTAAGGTTCACCCCCCCACCAGCTGACTAAATGGATCCCCTTGTGGCCAAAGGAATATCTTAAAACTAAATTGCCTGCCAAGAGGAAGGAGGTCAGACAAGCCTTATCATGTCCCCCTCCCTTCTTAGGGACATCCTTTGTAACCAACTAACAGTCCTAAAGGGTATGCAAGACAAATTTGCAGGTCCTCAATTTACACAACAAATCTATGTCCAGTGGCTTATCTCTGATAAAGAGCTCCTTATGTTGAAACATTCCAAGACTTTAGACAAAGCTTCATGTCTTTAACCAATTACAGGCCAAAGAATCTTTAAACCCACCTATAACCTGTAAGCCCCCGCTTCGAGATGGCCCACCTTTTTGGGCCAAACCAATGTATGCCTCCCATGTATTGATTTATGACTTTACCTGTAACCCCTGCCTCCCTGAAATGTATAAAACCAAACTGTAACCCAACCTCAGCGAGGTCACTGCTCAGGGCCTCTTGGGTGAGGCTCCAGGTCATAGTCCTCAAATTTGGCTCAGAGTAAATCTCTTTAAAATTATTTTACAGAGTTTGGTCTTTTTTCCGTTGACAAGATTGGCGCCCAGACTTGGGGCTCAGAGAAGACTCAGGACCGCCGAAGGAGCAGCCCGAACTCGACTCTGAACTTCTCTTTGGGTGGAACTGGTAAGTCCTCCTGAGCTCTGGACCTCCCGTTTTTGGTTGACTTTACAGAGTTTGGTCTTTTTTTCTGTTGACACAAGGTTCACCCATGTTGTAGTATGTGTCAGTGCTTCACTTCTTTTCATTACTGTATAGCATTGTGTTGCATGAATATACCACATTTCTTTATCCATTCATCTGTTGCTGGACATTTGAGTTCTCTCTACTAGTAATTTACATTTCTTGAGAGTTATTTTACTTTATTTATTTATTTTTTGAGACAGGGTCTCACTCTGTCACCCAGGCTAGAGTGCACTGGCATCGTCACAGCTCACTGCAACCTCAAACTTCTGAGCCGAAAGGATCCTCCCGAGTTGCTGGGACTACAGGCAAGAGCCATCATGCCCAGTTAATTTTTTTTTTTTTTTTTTGGTAGGGATGGTTTCTCATTCTTACTCAAGCTGGTCTTGAACTCCTGGCCTCAAGAAATCTTTACAATTTGGTCTCCCAAAGTGCTAGGATTACAGGCATGACCCACCATGCCTGGCTTTTGAGAGTTTATTCTGTGCCAGGCAGCACCTGACTAAGTTATTCACCCCATTTCACAGATAAGGAGATACAGACTGGCAAAAACGTGCCCAAGATAAATAGCTAACAAATGGGGGAGCTGGGATTTGAACTCAGGCATTTGGACTTAAGAGGTAATAGATTCACATGATAGAACATTACAAAGACGCAAAGGGGTGTTCCATGGAAATTCACCGTCTTCCCCAAGTTTCCCAGCCAGCAACCTCTGCCTTCCCTTAGAGACATCTACTTTTGCCACTTTGAGGATTCTTCCACAGAAATTATTTATTTATACCCCAACATCCATGTATCACAATTTATTGGTAAATTTGTCCCACTAAGTTGAAATGTCACTTTTGTGGTACACTAAATTCCTCTGTACATTTGCATTGCTCTTTTCAGAACTGTCCCAGCTTTTTTTTGCCTAATTTATGGGGTACATGTGAAATTTTGTTACAGTGTACAATGCATAGTGATCAAGTCAGGATGTTTAGGGTATCTGTCATACAAGTACACTGCATTTTTGTTAAGTCACCCTACTCTGCTATCACACATCGAATTTATTTCTTCTATCTTGTTATATGTTTGCACCCTGTAACCCACTTCCCTTCATGTGGTGGACAGAGGAGGGGCAATCTCCAGACCCCTGGAGGAGTGCTCGGGTGAGGGGCAGTAGCAGCTACACTCAGGCTTTGGCAGTGGAGAGGGTGGGGCCGGGCTTAGTGGCCAAAGCCTGGGCTGGTGGGTGGGGAACATGTGTCCCTGTCACACCTCAGTCCTGATGGGACTCACCCCTCAGCCATCCCCAGGTTTAGGAGCCCCTGCCCAGCTCATGACCAAGTCCCAGTGGCACCTTCACCCTGCTTGCACTAACTTCTTTGCCCAGGCACCTGCAACTCATGCCTCACTCACTTCCTATCCCCAGCTGAGGGAGCGCTCCCAGCTTGTGCCCCAGTCCCAGAAGCAACTTCCTGAGTTTCCATAACACCTCAGTGCCCTCCCCCACTGGGCTTCAGGACAATGTGTAGTCTACCAAAGGCTAGGTTTGAAAATGGAGCCTTGCTGTAGCTGTTTAGATCTCAGAAAGGGTGAAGGACACAGCATGAACTCTGCCTCAGGAGCAATTCCACCAGACAGTCTCTTGGCTGCTTCCTATGGCAGTTTCAGGGCTTCGGAGAGTTGAGGGATTCTCCCACGGCCAGGACTGTGTGACTCCACAGTGGGGATATGGGCCACTGGAAGTCTCCCATTCACACTTCCCCTGCACAGGAGAGTCACTCCCAGCTCCCAGCTGGTCCTGGCCAAGCAGCTTCCTCTCTTCCTTCTCCTTCCCCGATATTGGTGTTTCCTGTCCCTTCTTTGTTGGATTCCAGTGTTCTCTCTTGGATAATGTATTTGAAGTGCGACTATCTGTAGGATATTTTGGTTCTTCTAAGTGAAGGAGGTGGGCATGAAATGCTTCTTGTCAGCCACCTTGAAGCCCCCCCTTGTGTTCTTTTTAGTCTTCATTTCTGAAATTTCTTACGTTTAATTATGTTCTGAGTTCTATCATCTCACCTGATTCTGATTTTTATGGTTTTTTCATCTTCTTTATTGAGGTAAAATATGCATAATACCATAAAAGTTACCATTGTAACCATTTCTAAGTGTACAATTCAGTGGCATTAAGTAGACTCACGGTTGTTGTTCAACCGTTACCACTCTCCATCTCCAGAACTTTCTCATCATCCCAAACAGAAACTTTGTATAGTAATCATGGAATAACTCCTTATCCCTCCTCCATGTTTTTTTATCTGTTTCCTTGTTTTTCCTAATGTCTCATAACTAATTTTGAAATAACTCGTTACTGTTTTGATCTGTTTGGTGGGCCTGTCTTTTCTGACTCGCTCTTGTGGTCTGAAAGGATGCTATTTTGTTCCTCATTCCCTTTTTTCTTATAACATCTGTGCATGGGATTTGATCTGAATTATTTTCTGTTTTATTTAGCTGAAATTAGTTTTTGTTTTTTTTTTCACACAGTGTCTCGCTCTGTTGCCTAGGCTAAAGTGCTATGGCATCAGCCTAGCTAACAACAACCTCAAACTCCTAGACTCAGGCTATCCTCCTGCCTCAGCCTCTCAAGTAGCTGGAAGTACAGGCATGTGCCGCCATGCCCGGCTAAATTTTTTTTGATTTTTAGTTATCTGGATAATTTCTTTCTATTTATAGTAGAGATGGGGTTTCACTCTTGCTCAGGCTGTTCTTAAACTCCTGACCTCAAGCGATCTTCCGCCTCAACCTCCCAGAGTTCTAGAATTACAAGCATGAGCCATTCCACTCTGCCTAGGTGAAATTAGTTTTTCTGCACTTTGAAAAGGAGGTGTGTTTGGGGATAATTTCTCTAAGTTCATAAAACATCTCTTCTGCTTGTGTTTTCTTGTAATGCAGAATTCAAAAATATGGTGTCCTTCTGTTTGAGATTCCCTGTATGTTCCCCACCTCATTTTTATTCTTTCTGTCCATTGTTCCTCACAGCAATCTCTCTTCTGCCTGTGGCCACTTCCTGGAAAGGAGCTCTGGCTGCTCAGTGTCAAGAGTCTGGAGGGGCTAGACTCCTTCAGCCTTTAGATTCTATCACAGGCCCGGTGCACTTACTCAATTCAGGATTGGGTAAAGCCTCTCAGGTTCCGCTGCTGTTCTCAAACTGGCCCACAGAGCTTTCCAGTGAACACCTGCTGGCACTTTGAAGGCCTCCTGTCTGCTACTCCCTCCTGTGCAGATGCTAATACCAGGCAGGTCTGGTGCCCGTGGGTGATGGTTTGCCCCACCCTCTTATTCTGAGATTCATAGGGAAAATTTTGTCCTCTAGTGTTATGGAAAATGCTACTCATGGGTTATTGGTTTTATTTGATCTATTTCCATGAGATCATTTGGGGAGATTCAAAACTACACTGCTGCTTCCATCTTTATGAATTTCTGCCCAATCTTTTGACATTATAATTTTAAATATGAGGTTCCCATAGTTTCCAGTTTCCTGAAGCAGAGCTCCATTTGCCCAAACTACTTAAGCCTGAGTCAGAGGAGTCTTTCAGAGTCCCCTGTGTCTAACACAGCACCTCATGTCTGTCTTTGCTCAGTCCATGTTTTAGATGAGGAGTCAAAACACAACAGCCTAAAGAGCTGATGGGTGGGGAGACATTTGGCTACTGTGAGAGGTGGAATAAACTGAGCAGGTGGAGAGTCTGGAGGCAGCACCTGGTCAGAAATATGTATCTTCTCTGTCTTTTCCTTCTTCTTTCTGTCTGTCTCTCTCTTTTTTCTTTTTTTTTGAGACAGAGTCTCACTTTCTTGCCTGGGGCGAGTGCCGTGGTGTCAGCGTAGCTCACAGCAACCTCAAACTCCTGGACTCAAGCAATCCTACTGTCTCAGCCTCCCAAGTAGCTGGGACTACAGGCATGTGCCACCATGCCCGGCTAATTTTTGCTATATGTATTTTTAGCTGTCCAATTAATTTCTTTCTATTTTTGGTAGAGATGAGGTCTTGCTCTTGCTCAGCCTGGTTTCGAACTCCTGAGCTCAGAACGATCCGCCCACCTCGGCCTCCCAGAGAGCTAGGATTACAGGCGTGAGCCACCGCGCCCGGCCCATTATTCCCTATCTTTTTGATAAAGCCTTTTTAACTGGGATGAGATGATATCTAATTGTGATTTCAATTTGCATTTCTCTGATGACTAATGATGTTGAGCATTTTTTCATATACCTGTTGGCCATCTGTATGTATGTCTTCTTTTGAGAAATATCTATTCATATCTTTTGTCCATTTTAAAATCAGATTATTTGGGTTTCTTTTCCTGTTGATTTTTTTGAGTTTCTTATATATTCTGGTTATTAATACTTTGTTGGATGGATAGTTTGCAAATATTTTCTCCCATTCTTGGGCTGTCTCTTCACTATGTTGATTGTTTCCTTTGCCATACAGAAGCTTTTTAGCTTGACATAATCTCATTTGTTAGCCATTATTTTTAAAAATATGCTTTCTGACCCTTTTCCTCTTTCTTTCCCTTCTGCAACTCCTAATATGGAAAGGCTTGGTCTCTTGATAGTGTCCCATAATTCCTGTAGGCTTTCTTTATTCCCTCCCCCATTCTTTTGTCTTTTTGCTCCTCTGGCTGAATAATTTCAAATGTTCTGTCTTCCAGTTCACTGATTCTTTCTTCTGCTTGATTAATTGTGCTGTTGAAGATTTCTATCGAATTTCTCAGTTCAGTCTTTGTATTTTTCATCTCTAGGATTTCTATCTTTTTATCACTTCCATTTTTTTGTTGATATTCTTGCTCTTTTCATGTATTGTTGTCCAAATTTGATGAAATTTTTAACCTGTATATTCTTGTAGTTCATTGCACTTCTTTATGTATATTATTCTGAATTTGTTAGTCATTTCATAGACCTTCATTTCTTTGGAGTCCATTATTGGAATTTTCTTTTGGAGGTGTCATGATTTCCTGATTCTTTGTCATACTTGTATCTTTATGTTGTTGCCACAAATGGGCCTGTTACTCAACAGGTCTGGGTGGGGGGCAGGGCTGCCCCAGACAGCAGATGAGAATAGCTGGAATTGAGTTTTTAGGCTGTTTGAGGATTTGCAGTTAGACTAAGGTTGGTAGGCCTGCCTCTGGGGGCACAGAGGAACCTCTTCCCTTCTGGGTCCATGGGCAGGCAGGACTATTCCCTGACCATGGCTGAGAGAGTTTGGAGCCAGGTTATAAAGCAGCTTCAAGATCCATATTCGGACAGAGGTCAGCAGGCCTGCCTTAGGGGGCACAGATGTATGTGTGTCCCAGAGGGTCCCTGGGTAGGCCGGACTGCCCCCAGATTGTGGCTGAGAGGGGCTATAACCAAGATACAGGGCCGTGTCAAAGTCTGTGGGACCAAGCTCAGGAGGCCTACCTCTGGGGGTATGGACTGGCCTGTCTCCCAGTAGGTGCCTGGGCAGGCAGGACTGCTCCTAGACCATGGCTGAGAGAGGCTGAGCTAGATTACAGGCCACTTCAGGGACCACAGCTGTGACCAAGTTTGGCAGATCTGTTACCAAACACATAGGTAGGTGTGATTCCTTCTGGTTCTCTTGACAGATGGTGCTTGTGGTAGAACCAACGCCAAACAGTGCTGTCCAAAGGGAGATGTGGCTATTTCTGGGTCTGTAGCTGGGACCACAGTGAGCCTGCCACTTGGCCTGGGTGAGTCTGCCTTCTCAAAATGGCCTTCCTCAGTGTTGGGCTCCATCGGGGTTTTGCAGCTTCCTACCTGGATCCGAAAGCTCCCACAAAGGCACTTTAGTTCATGGATGGCTGCAAAATTATAGTTACTGTGGGGGATACCAGCAGGGAACCTCTTATTTAGCCACCTTACTGATGTCACTCCCCTGTCATTTATTCTCATTACTTATTACAGTTACTTTCTTATTGGAAGAATCCTACTGTTCCACAGGAAAGCTCTCCAATCCCGGGATATTAGTATAGAAGGAGTGACATGTCTGATACATGTGAGCAAATTTCTCTTGATAAATGGCCATCACTATAACACTGTTCATCAATTAGATCAGCAGGAATAATCAACATAGGTAACGGGAGAAAGCAGATGGAGGGATAGATAGTTGCCCTATTATAGCTATCTCCCATAGGGTGGGAGAAGAGGGTATTAGTCTCCAGTTCAATCTTTGTACCTTCTGATTATGGAATGGACAACTCTTTACTTTCACTGCTGTGATGAAAAAGGATAAGACTGAGTTGTTTATGTGATTGGCTCTTCAATGTCAGCTTCTGGTACTGAGGAAGTGGGAGGAAGGGAGACAACATTTTCACAGTCTGCTGCCAGGGCTTTAAAACTGGGATTGGCTTTAGGGGAAATCAAGAAATATTCTATTACACGCAGAATTTTGTATACATGTGGATTTTTCTGGGTAAAGGAAGAAGTCCATGGCACTTATCATATTCTCAAATGGATCTCTACTGCAAAAGGCTGATACACCCATTCTAATAGGAGACAGTGGATTTATGTTGGTGCCTTGTGGACCAAATTTTGAGGTTGTGTTTCAGGACAGCCACTTAGGCAACAGATTTTTCCATATCTGCAGGTTGGAAAGCTTTTTCTCCATTTCTTCCATCAGGAAGGCCTGAGGTCGACAAGGACAAAAGAAAGATCTATTTTACCACCCTCTCCCTATGCATCAACCTGCCCTTCCATTCAGCGTTGATGGCTACTCTTTACCACCATCACTAACATCTCCTAACATACCTGTCCATCTTCAAACATTCATATCAAACACTATCCTCTCCAACAGCCTTGCCCAGTCATAAATATAGTGTAATTGATTAGACGTCTCCTCCTTGAGGGCAGGAATCATGCCTATGTATCTGTACATATCCAGTGGCTTACATGATATTTGTTAATGCTTAATGATTGTTTGTTAGAGTCAAATGAATTTAACTGTGTTGGCTAGCCTTGGGTGGCTTGGGCAAGATTCATAATGTTTCTATGAGCAACAATACTCCCTACTTTTTAAAAATAAAACTTTGGAGGCCGCTTTAAGTTAATTGGTCTAATTATGAAAAGCCAAAGAAAATTATCCTTGGATATTTTTAAAGAAGAAAGATATGGTAATTTTGCAAAGGGCATAGATTCTTCAAAGATTTTAGTCCTCATACATTATAAAGCATGAGTTAGAGTTAACAACTTAGAAAACTATGAAATGAACAGAACTCATCTAATTTCAGTATGGCAATTATAGCTTTTTGAGGCTACATGAAAAAACCAAAATGTGGTTACTACAGCAGTAAATTGGTCTCTAAGAAACTCTTTCATTTTCTCAAGAAAAAAATAAATTTCTATAATAGAGTAACCAAATGATAAGGAAAATAATCCACAAAGAAACACAAATGTGTCTGGAAACAAAAAAATGATCCATGAGCAAATGCTACAATGAGAGGAAAAAGAACAAAACAAGACTAAACCACTAAGGCAAGCAAATGGATGCCAATTTTTAAAGAGAGAATTTTATAATGTTATTAAAATGATGAGTATTTTTCCAAATGTCCTCAGTGACTAAGAAAATGGGATATTTTTTATTATACAGGAAGGGAATTTATCTTTTGTAAGATATAGACATTAAAACACATATCAGCTGAGGAGCCCAGTAAAAAGGGGATTATTTTCCAAGAGCTAAATTTTTAAGTTAGTACACATTATGGCAGATAGACGACTAAACTTATGGGAAGGCATAGGAAGATTTTCTAATGCATAATCATTTTCATTAGTGAGAAATACATTATTTCAAAATTTTGGTTTAATGAGAGTGAAAAGGTTTCAATCCATTTAAAACACCACAATCTTTTTATCAAGCATGTGGGAATAATGCAGGGATTACAACTTCATTTTGAGAAAATTCTCTATGTATATTATATAGGATTTTAGTCTAAATATGGCTTAACCAAATGTAATTGGTTACCTAGATATCTCTTAAAACAGTGGTTATGGTCATTAAGTGTTGTCTTAATGGGCCAGTCAGTGTTTCTGACTTTGTGAGCTGGACAGTTTTTGTTGCAACTACTCAACTCTGCTGTTATAGCAGAAAAGCAGACATAGATAATATGCAAAAGAACAGACATGGCTATACTTGAATAAATATTTATGGATACTGAAATTTGAATTTCATATGATTTTTCATGTGTCACAAAATGTTATTCTTTTATTTTTTCAACCCTTTAAAAATGGTAAAAAACCTTTCTTAGTTGACATGCTTTGTAAAAACATGTGGCAGTCTGGATTCAGACTTCAAGCTATTGTTTGCCACTCCCTCTTTTAACTGGTTCATTTATTCCATTACATATAAAGTTCCATAGAGAGCACTTTGTTTACAGAGATGTCATTTTCTTCTACAATGTGTTAAACCAGAAGGAAAAAAAAATCATTCTTGGAAAAAAAAAATCTTTCTAAATGCCCCTGGAAGGATTGCTGGGAAATGATCACACTTTTAAATAGCTTTTTCTCTGTCTCTGTCCTGCGGCAGGCAATTCAGTCACAGCAAACCCAAACACAGATATTTTATTTCTCTTATCATCCTCCGGGTGCAGAAATCAATAGGACTGATCACAGAGGTGTGTGCCTAGGGGAAAACAAAATGTCCATGGGACTTTTGCCATCAGGTCCAAACACGGCACTCCAGGATGCAAGCCGATATAAAATTCAGAGCCTGCCTGGATGAGCTATGTCCCTGCTGACACCCACACACATCTTGATTCCAAATAGTAACATTGCAGCTCCTCCCAAAGGCTCTAAAATATAGAGTCTTCCCCTATTCTTGCATTCCTGGTCAACAGAAAGATCAGAAATGTTCCCAGGTCTTGTTCCTGATGCATGGTGAATATGATACAAGTCTCAGTGCCTGCTGAGTGTTAAGACTACTCTTTGGAAATTTGGATGCCCCATGAGTACAGGTCTGACTTTTCCAGCCAGCTTGGAAGGCTTCATTATATTAGGCTCAGACTAAAGTAGAATGACTATCTTAGTCCATTTGGACTGCTATAACAAAATGCATTCAGTAATTTATAGATAATAGAAATTTATTTCTCACAGCTCTGGAGGCTGGGAAGTCCAAGATCAAGACACCAGCAGATTCAGTGTCTGGTGAAAGCGCCCCCTCCTCATAGACAGCACTCTCTCACTGTGTCTTCACATCATAGAAAGGGCAAGGCAGCTGCCTTCAACCTCTTTTATAAAGGCACTAATCTCATTCATGAGGGCAAGCCCTCATGACGTAATCACTACTCAAAAGGCCCAACTTCTTAATACTATCACCTTGGGTATTAGGTTTCAACATATAGATTTTGAGGGGACACCAGCATTCAGACCATAGCAGTGACTAATCATTCCAGGACTGAGGGAGTTTCCTTAGGATGCGGGCCTTTTAAGTGCTAAAACTGGAATGGGTGGTCACCCTACAAATAAGCCCCCTCTCTTTTTATTTCTCTGCCTTTTTGCCCCTCTTCTAGTTCTTCCAAAAATGTTTGACCATCCAGAACTTCCTTGTGAAGCAAAAGCTGAACTAGGCTTGAGAAAAAACCTTTTTCTAGAAGACCTCAAAAATACTCTACTTAATGCTTTTCCCAACGTGCAGATGTACTTTTTGTTATGAATGAAGACAAATGTTAGGAGATCCCTTCTCAGTTTAAAGTATTCTGATAGCCTCAGCTTCTGCTTCAATCTTGGTTGAAAAGATCATTTCATAAAAGACAAATGCCACATCTTCTTATTCCTCAACATCCCTGTTGCATGAGTGGATCCATTCCTATGATAGGCCTAGCTTCATATGAAAAACTTCTAAAGATCCATTTTGCCCTAAATTCACTGAAGAAGGGTAACTCCAGTGGAATTCTAAGGGGATTCTTGACCAATATTTTAACATCACATAAGATACATTTTCTGGTGCCCCATTAAGAATATAACATAGCAAACTAATTACATGTATAATACAACTAAACCAATAAACCAAATGCATTGTTTTATCTGTCCTAGCCTTGACCTAATTATTCTTTTGCCTCCATTGATAATCTCAAAATTCAGTAATGAATTACTCAGTCAAATATGAAAAATCAGTGAACTGTATGTTGGTATATGCATGGGATTATGTACATAAAATTACTCATCACTTACAATGAATTCAGGTATTACATTTTGAACTCCTTGATTATGGAAAATAAATGTGTTAGTAATTCTGGAAGGAAAGGAAATGCAGCCTTTGGATGTAGGAGTCATAAAAATTTTAAGCTAAACCATATGCACCCTCAGTGTTAACACAGAGTGAACATTTAGGCATTTTGTGTTTATGAAGCATGTGTTTTTACATCAGAGGTCAATGTCAGCAGCATTTTCAATGACGTGAATGTGTAGGTTTGTGTTTCTGCTCTAAATTGGCCCACAGGAAGCTCTTCCTCTGCTGGACAGGGCTCAGAACTGTGCAGCTGCCACAAGTGAATGAGTTACCTACCTGACTAGGTCGATGACCCGCTCCCTGGGCGCAGCGCTGACTGGCTCATCATTAATCATTACAATCTGATCTCCCGGGATCAGCTTGCCTTCCGAGGGGCCACCTGCAGACAAAAGAGAATGAAATGCAGGTGAGAAGACCATTGGCAACCCATCAGAAGCCTCCTTTCCCAATCATGATTCATTGTGAGCAAATGGAGCTATCAGCAGAAACAAAACCCAATCTCAGCTGGGTGTTCTTTGGACAATGGGCCCAGGCTGCATCCTGACCAATTAAATCAGAATCTTTAGGGGTGGGACCCAGGCATCCGCATTTTTCTAAAGCATCAGAGGGAAGGTTGAGACTCACTAGCCTAGCTGTGCTTCCCACACCTCATTGCACATATGAATCACCTGGGGATCTAGTTTCCATGCAGGGGTGCAGGGTGAGGTAATGCACTTTTCACGAGTTCCCAGGGGCTGATGCTGCTGGTCAACAGACCATACTTTGTGTGGTGAGCCCCTAGAAGAAGGTTTTCTCCCAATGGGTAGCCAGTGAGTTGTGTTGATATCCTGCAGCCAAGGCTGCAACCACCTGGGCACAGCTGGATTTGAACAAAGTTGCATTTGTGTACTCATTACGAGTAAGGAGGCAGCATACTGTGGACAAATGTAAGACATCTCAATAAGAGGGTGTTAGAAAGGGCTTCTTATAAGACTTGGCCCTGTGGTAGGTGCTTTTGGGGTGGGTTCAAGGAAGTGGGGGTTTTCCATGGATTAGCTGCCGAGAGGAAGTGGTGGTAATTCTATCATGAGCATCTTAATAACTGCCTGAAAGGTGAGAGGAAGGAAGCAGAGCAATCTGTGATTGATAAAGCAGCAGTAGTCACTCATAATCAGCTGGGAGGGGGTGTGCTTGGATATTTTTGTGGTTTGGGCTGTGCTTGGATGTTTGTGTCTGTGCTCACATATGATTATATGATAGTCTTATTTTTGTCTCAATACATCATGGTCACAGACTGGCCTTGTCCGCTGTTGATATTTGGTGATTGTTCATGTTCACAGGGACAGCCAGACCCAGCTATGAGGGCTCGCCAGCCCCCAGATGTGAACAGCTGCTTTTCTCTTTCAGTTTCCAAGGAGGGAGTAGAAAATTAATATTTGTTGAGTTTATTATGCACCAGGCAATGGGCTAAATGCTTTGCCTAGTAACCTCACTAAAAAGTATGATCCTTTCATACAATGAAGCTCACACGGTTAAAGAATTGGCTTGAAGGTAGGACTAAATCTCAGCTTGGACTCTTCCAAGTTCAAAATGACCAACATGTCTTTTGCACTTGCCCCCATAATTCAAAACCTGGTCTCTGCCAGGTGTCCTGACACATACACTGTGCGAAGCATATATCTGTATTCACATAAAATCTAAAATCAATTACCTGGATTATGCTCTATATATGTGCAATTATCTCCCAAATATTTATGTGGTACTATATAGCAGTACAATTTTAACTTTATTTCCACAGGTTTGCCACTGGGTGACAGGTGCTTCTGAAATATTATCTTTCAAATATTATTGTTATTACTTTATTTAGTAATTGAAATGAATATTTCACACCCAGAACATGGAACTGAATAATTCAGTTGTTCTCTACCCATTCAGATAGTTGGTGTTTGTTTAACTCAAGTTGTAGCATAAATTTGTTTTCTTTTTGGGGAGTAAGAGTAGAAAAGCCTTAACATGTCCCCATATTAGTGATAGAAAATATTCATTTAATAGACACGGGAACTGAGATTCAGTGTTTGCACATATAAGGAATTCAGAAAAATCACTTGGGAAACTTACTGTAACTATTGAATTAGGTGTAAGCAATCACTCAAATTCAGCCAAACAAATAGTTAGAAACCAAATGCTAGTCAACTACCGAAAAATTTTGAAAGTAAGGAGGATGGATGTTAAATATTCTAATAAGAAAACCATTCTCAGATTAACAGAACATATTCTTACATTTGATCTAGCTTTTTGAACAAATAAAAATTGATCAAAATATTTTGATTAATTCTTGTTTGATTAAGCAACTTTAATCAAGAGTTCTGGAGGAAGCAACACACAGTCCCTTCCAAAATATGAAACAGTGCCACATTTTAGAGAATTGTCTTATGCTTTTGACTCTGAAGACTGGATTATCTAGTACAGGAAATCTGTTCACATCAGTGAAATCCCTTGGGACTTCTGTAGAGTCATTTTTATGATAGACAGTAGTCAGTTTATTTGACCAGTATTTTCACTCATAAAAATAACTGGAAATAGTACTCTTTGACCTCTGCCTTCACTTTTTTTCTACTGTTCTCAAAATTGTCTAACAGTAGGTGTTAGTGTCTTTGAAGCTAAGGAGAATTGAGGGCAAAGAAGGGAAAGAGGTTGAAAGAACAGTGAGATGGTACAAGAAAATGGAAAACAAGACTTGAATCTCCAGTCAGCTTCTGGGAGGACACATACTTTGTAGAATCTCATAATTAGAGATGTTAAAAAATCCCAGTATTATAAAACAGCATGCCAAATGTGATTCCATTTAGGAAAAAATATATGTATACACACATACATATATAGATAATGCATTATATGATATATATGTGTTTGTGTATGCACAGAGTTGTCTACCACACATATTCTCTCTATGTCTGTGACAATAATGGCTATCTCCTGGTAGTAGTTCAGGTGATATATTTTTTTTTACTTTCTCCTCTATATTGTCTACACTGTTTATAATTTTTACAAAGCATATGTATTATTTTATTATCATAAAAGGCAACAAATCTATTTTGAGAACAGAATTCTCAATTGTGTCAAGCTCAAAAATCCCACACAGAGAACTAAAATATGATCTACATTTAATGAAATAAAAAGCTCAGCTGATAGAGTAAGAAGTTGCATGGTGAGACAATGATAGGAATGAAAAGGACACATTCTACTCAGCACAAGTCTAAAGTGGTTAATTATTTGTGGTGTTTGCTCTGGGGCATATTATGTCAAAATAATGAAAAAGGAAAAATTAAATCAACTTTAAAAATCTATACCAGAAAAAATTTCTTGATAAAATTTTTTAAAAAGCGGGGGATGGGGACATCAGGGGAAAAAAATCTATACCAGTTGACTTTTGTCTCCCTTAATTGACAGATTCAACCAACCAAATATTCTAGAGTTTAATAATAATCATCATCTATGAAATGATCAGGACATGACTGTCACTCTTCTAACTTATTGCATCCTCTCCATAGTCTTATAAGGTATTATAGATACTACTATGATCCCCATTATACAGAGGATATAGAGAAGTTACATCAAGCTGATGTAAGAGAGTTAACATGAAAGCTACAAAGTCTAACAAGGGGCAGAGGCAGGTTTCAAACTCAGGCAGTCTGATGCCAGAGTCTGCACTCTTAAGTGCAGTACTTTACTACTGAACACTGTTATTGATTTGCAAAATCCTGGAAAGAAACAGCATGGAAGAGAATTTCCTTTTGTCTGAAAATAAATCCAATTCAAGTACATTATAGTAAGCACATGAATACATATAATAAATGGATAATATAAAGCACATTTCTGGAAAGGTAAAGGCAGCCCACTTCAGGTGATTGCATCATAGTCTATAGTATTCAACTGTGTTGATAGTGGAACATCTGTATGTCCTAATACATTAATTATCTGGTCATATTGTAGAATTTAAGCAACTTGGAAAGTACTGTATAAGTCCAAGTTTGATGTATAACAAACTACCCCCAAACTCAGTACAGTGTTCAGTGATCATTTCTTGTTATACTTATAGGTCTTCAGGGTGATCGCCGACTGGCTGATTTAGGCCAGGCTCAGCTGGGCTCAGCTGCGTAGTTTTGTTTCAAACTGCAGACAGGCTGCACTTAGCTCCCAGCTGTAGGCTTGCTGCTCCATGTGTTCATTCTGGGGCTCAGGCAGAAGGAGTAGCAGCCACCTTGGGAAAACTCTCTTCTGTGGCCATGGCAGAAGCCCAGGAAACAAGCTCAACTGCACAAGAACATCTCAAGCCCTTGCTTATGTCATCTTTGCTAATATGCTATGGGACAAAGTCAGTCACCTGGTACAGCCCAACAGCAATGAGGTAGGGAAATGTATTCTCCCCTAGTGGGAAAGGAGGGGAGTGCATATTTGTAAAAATAATCCAACCACCTTGATGACTAAATCCTACCGTAACTTAAAAACTACTTCCTGCTTTTCTTCACTAAGGAATTCTTCATGAGTTTATCATAATACAGCACAGTGCCTGCCTCTTGTTGTTTGCATTCATATGTTAAGAAGTGGGTCATTTCCATGGTTACAAATGATCGCTCAGTATTTTCTTGAGTCAAGTGATACGATGGATTTGGCAGTTTGAAACCTAGTCTGAGGAGTCATTTCTGTCTCTCAGGTGGTCTCATTCTATCCAGGAGTTAAAAAGAACTCACCTAGCCTTCACAGCCTGGACACCTTATGAAACTGAACAGTAGTCATTCTGGCAGGGTTTGGCAGGTGGTCCCTGGAGACCAAGAACTGGGGTTGGGTGCTTACCTGGTGTTACCGAGCGAACAACCACCGGCTTTTCACTCCCTGCCACAAAGCCAAATCCCAGCACAGGGTCCCTCCTCATCTCCACCTTCCGAGGAGCTGGAGGGATGATTTGGCAGCTCTCTAACCGAGGGTCATCAAATGGGATTGCTTGTGTCATGTGACTGTGGAAGAAGCACAAACAAGAGAAACGAGGCATCAATGAATGTATTAGGCCTTGGCCTGGCAATCACATCTCTCCAGTTTCAAAACCTATTCTCTGTTAGGTAGAGGGTGGAAAGGATCTGGGGAGACCCATAGTCATGCTTCTGTCATGGCCTCCTTGTTGGCCCACTTCTGCTTTAGGCCTTTGCATTGGCTGTTCCTCCAACCCAGAATGCTTATCCTGCAGATATCCACATAGCTCACATATGACCACCTTAAAGAGGACTATCCTGGCCATACATTTTAAAATTGCAGCCTCATCCCCCCACACCCCCATTCTTCCGCCTCTCCCACCCCTGAGACAGCAAGACCACCCCCTCTTCTCCCTCCTCCTCCTCAGCCTACTCAAACATGAAGATTATAAGAATGAAGGCCTTTACAATGACTCACTTCCACTTCATGAAAAGTAAATATATTTTCTCTTCCTTATAATTTTCCAATAACATTTTCTTTTCTATCGTTTATTATAAGAATACAGTATAGAATACATATACAAAATAAGTGTGAATCAACTATTTATGCTATTGGTAAGGCTATTAGTAGTTATGTTTTGGAGACATCAAGTCATATGCAGATTTCTGAGTGCATTGGGAGTTTGTGCCCCAAACTCTTGTGTTGTTCAAGGGCCAATTGTATACTTATATTTATTGTTTTGCTCTCCACAATAGAATGTACATTCTGTGATGGCAAGAAACTTAATTTCTTTAATTTTTAAAAAATTTTTTTCTTTTACAGGTACAGTGAGAATAAAGAACTTAGTTTTATTCAATGATTTATCTCAGGTACCGAGAACAGTGTCTGGCATATAGTAGATTCTTAATTAATACTTGAATAGAGAAAAGAATATTTCTTTGTGGAAAATGGTCAAGTTATAACTGATATGCTGAGAAACAGTCTCAGAGGGTTGTAGACATGCTTGGGATGGATGAAGAGAGGCAGGCAGACCTCAGGTAGGCAGCAAATCATGAGAAGAAGCCTGGCAGTAAGAAGACAGAATTCAAGACCCTGAGTGAACCAGCAAAACCTGTGCAGAGTAAACCCCAGTGACCAGGCAGGAGCCTCAGATAGGGTCCCAGGCAGGGAGGGACAGAGACACAGGGAGGAGGTGGGGAAGCCAGGGCTGAAAGCCAGGACAGCAGGAGGACCTCTGACACTCCCACAGTGGGCCCCACTGAGCAGGAACTTGACCTCTTGACATTAATCCCTTCTGGGCCTAAAATATGCATGACTGGGTACAACTGGGTGAGAATGGGGCCACCTAGGCATGGTGGACACTGGTTCTCTTGTCTCCTCTGTAAGAAAGCGCCATCTCAGAGTATGCCATTCTTGGTTCTAGAGCTACATCTGGAAACACTTCTCTCCTTTTATCTCCAGATGAAACAATGGAAGGAAAGAAGGAAGAAACGGCAGGGGATAAAGGAAGGAAGGAAGGGAGAAAGGGAGGAAGGGAGGGAGGGACAAAGGGGAATACACATTTCTGGAGCCTGGCCCTAAGTTCCAAGTTTTCACCATCACCCACAGCAGACATATAAATAAGGAAGGTAAAGCTTGTTGAAGCTAAGTGACTTGCCAATTGTCACGAGTGTTATAGAGCTGAGGTTGGCTTGACTCTCAATTCTAAGCACAGAGAGGGACTGAGGAAGGCTTTTCCTCCTGCTGTTGCCAGTTGTGTGAAAAGCTTAAGGCAGTGATTCCCAAACTTTGCTGCACATTAAAATCACCTGGGGAGAAATAAAAAATCGTAATGCCCAGGTTACACCCCAGACCAATCATGTCAGAATATCTTGGGTTGAGAACTAGGGTAAAATTTTTTTTTATTTCAGCATCATATGGGGGTACAGATGTTTAGGTTACGTGTGTTGCCCTTGCCCCCCCTCTCCCCCTCAGTCCAAGTTTCAAATATGTCCATCCTATTGCGTGGTGCGCATTGCACTCTTTGTGTATGTATATACCTGTCCCCTCCTCCCTCCGCCCCCCCTCACTCTGTCCAACATCCAATAGATGTTATTCTTATATATGCACTTATGTGTTGATCCGTTAATACCAATTTGATGGTGAGTACATGTGGTGCTTGTTTTTCCATTCTTGGGATACCTCGCTTAGTAGGATGTGTTCCAGCCCTTTCCAG